>BMAV01023463.1:57086-86410 GCA_019973955.1 Trichonephila inaurata madagascariensis
CGAAAAACGATATATTCAAAAAAAAGTATAATTTAGGAATCATTAAATGTTTTACTGCAATTTTCACCAAATAGGACGAAATGCTTTTATAGATATTAAAAACATCCAATTTAGAAGCTTTGAACTATCATCTCTTTTTCTTACGCTTCTTCAAAGAAATTACTAGCCCTCAATTCTTACAAATCAGCCAATTTGAGCATTAATTCACTTCAGTACAAAAAGTCTACTTTTAGTTCTCTTCGAGATTTTTTTTATGGGATTTTTCCCCTATTCTCGCGGTTTTAGCTTTTTTTTGCCCTCCAACTAGCTATCTTTATTTAACAGTTTCTTCTTTTGCTTTTCCCTCAACCATCTGAGGTTTCTCAATTGATCTGATTAATTCACCAGTATAAATCTATACACTTGGTTTTCTCAATCCCTAACATTTTATTTTCATCTCGTGTTCAATTTATTTTCTTTAATACTCTTTATGGATTACATTAATTTGCAGTGAAATAAGCAGGTATACAAGAACTTTGAACAAAAAACACATTATATTTAATTAATGAGCTTTATTCAAGAAATAAGTTGAGGGGAAGTAAGACTGAAAAAAAAGGAAAAGAGTGAATGTGCCTCTCGAAATCAAAGGATAGCAGCGGTAGCCTAGTGGTCAAGGTAACAGATTCGTGGCTGGTGTGTCATGAGTTTTAACCCTTTATCTATCGCATTATCATATACTATTTTTTTCCATGCAATATTTTTTTTAATCACTACATTTAAAATTAAGAGATATACATAAACAAAATACTCGACTTTATTAAATTTAATCCGTTAGAACTAATTAATTAATTAAAGGTATTCAGCTGTAAAATTAATTATATACACTTTTTACTTAAAATATATAGTCAAATCGTTTCCTGAGCTCTTCCATAACATACAAAAAAATAGGGCACTTAACTTTTGACATTAACTACTTTTTCGGAACAAAAATGGCAATCTTCGCAAGCCGCTGAAAATGCCGTCAGCTGAAAACGCGATTTCTGTTATAAAACTACTCGCCTTCCCCATTAAAATACTCATCGTAGAACCCGTGCTGCCATATATCTTGGAAGAGTGGATTTCAAAGAATATTCCTAATAAGCATTGTCAGAGTATTCGTAAAAATGGTTATTCTATGTAATTTTAAAGTGAGTGGTACTTACAAGTACCGTCGGTAGATAAAGGGTTAACCTAGTACCGCTGAAGTCCCGCTGTGCAAAGGGCCCGATGTTAGTTAAATGTGACAAGTTTATGCCAGCTGAGGTGTCATCTTCATCAGTAGGCCATAGTTCAAAATTATGAGGTCCATCGCCAATAGCTTTGAGTAGCTGAATAGTGCGACTTCACTCACTCGAAATTAAAGGACTTGGAAAAGTGACTACACTTACTTTTGTGTTTAGCCGCTCTTCTGGTATAATGGTTAGTGACGCTAACTGCTTTGACGTAGTGCCTGGGATCGAACACATGAGAAGGTATGGGTATTTGTAAATGAAGAGTGCCTGTGCAGCACGGGAGTACTATGAATATTCGCTAATCCACAAGACCTCTCCAGAAAGTTGATGGAAGGTGAAGAGAGATGGGTTCCGCTTGACCTCCCTCCGTAGTTTTCTCCTTCAAAATTGGGGTGGAATTGAGCCTAATCGTACTGACACATGTATGGTGCTCAAAGTTGTGGCTAACTTCTCTCTGGAGTCCGATGCTCTAACCACTAGGCTACCCATTTATATATATATAGCACAGGTGAATGGTTGTGGATATAATTCTCCTATACAAGATAATACCACAAGCATTCTTTTCTGACACAAGCAATCTTGTAAGTTACTGAAATTTTTCTGTAGCAATCAAAAACTATTCTAACTGGAAAGTCCCAAACGTGTTTGATTGTTCGTCCTGAGATAATATATTGATCAAAACATTTCACACATTTCTTCGCCATAAAGGAAATCTGACACTAAGAGTTTAATTCAGGCTTAAGGATATTATCTTTTTATCTCTGTGTTTTTGTAATCATTTTTGCATGATATGTAGGTCAGTATAACTATGGATAGAGATAGCAGACTACACCACACACAATATACATCTACCCATCTCTTCCGAATCAAATGCTTACCTGAAAAAACGTTGAATTATTCCAGTTGTAACGTTCTTCTTAAATTATAAGCCACTCTTTTTTTGTCAAGCTATGCGCTAAAATAGGGTTCGTTCAAGAAGAAAATGTAATTGCATTTATCCCTTCCCAAATGATAAGCTCTTATCCTTCATTGTCAATTGATTGATCTTATCCTTCCTCTTTAAGTGAGCAACATACGGATCTGCACAGGCTCTACGAAGTATAAAATGAACAGGATGACTTCAGTTTTGAAGACTTAGTTGAGACCGTCCTGTGACTGGTACTATGAATTTGCAGCACAGTGATGTACTTATACTTTCTTTTAGCCCTTAATTTTGGATACAGAGCCTCATTTCGTATTGTAGCATGCTTACGAACTTGACCTGACTTTAGGTTGCTATTTACGTTTTAGAGAAATAAGATACAAAGTTCTAAAATGCAGAGTTTTGAACATTCTAACAGTTTTATTTAAAACAGTAAGCCTTTGCGTAATCTCTAACAACTGATGACTCACCAGACTTCAAATACTGTTTAGTTGTACAGTTAAGGAAATCGATCTCTTCCATCAAAGGCTTAGAACAATGAAAACTCTATCTACTGTACATATTCTAGCTAGCTCAATATTTGTAAAATTTAAATTCGGATTGGAATAAACAATTCTTTAACTCGTATATAATTATACGTACAAAATTCGAACTTACAAAACGAATTCAAAACACCTCCCTTCTAAGTTCCATGAAAAATCCAGTCCCTTAAGCCAGAAGTTCCCCTACTAAATCCCCAATGATTCTTTACGAAAAGGAAACTATTCTAACATATATACGACAAAACCCTCAAAGAAAATAACAACTCAATAATACAAACCCGAAAATTGTTTATATTCATTATTTTTTCCCAAATTCATACTCCTGCATTGTTATCTTTTCATAAATAAATCCCTCGGATTTTTATTTACTCCGAGCTCCACGATGTTCTGCAACCTTATTGCTTAATCTGCATAATTTTTTTCCATCAAGCCTGTGTAGTACTGATTGCTTTTTCTATTTGTTCTGTGTATTTGGCCTCCAGGTCACGTCCGACCCTCCCTCCGTCCCCATTCCGCATTGCTTCCTCCCTCGCTGATCGCGCATTGGAGTAAGGTGCCGATGAGATTAAGTCGCCCTAGAGGGGGAGACAGGCTGGTATGCCAGAGATTGGCTGCTAATCCTGTCTTTGGCGGACTAAAATTATTATACGATCTACCCAAGCAGCAGTGGCTTAAGATGTAGTTACACAAATTGTCACGTAAAATATAATGTAAGAAACAGTGGAGAAAAAAATTATTGTAATGGTACAAAAAGGCTTTAAAATAACACATAGTATAAACAAATTTATAAATCAAATACAAAAAAAAAAATTATGTCAAATTTTTCATTTGTCTCAGCACTGTAATTACAGTAAAATCCAGCGTATAACACGAGCTTTTAACACAAAAAATAAGATCACTTTATAGAATTGGAACTGCATATAATTTTAACATTCCCTTAAATTCGAAAAATACTTTTTCTTAAACAGGATTCAAAGTTTTCTGCAAATTATCTATATCTCATTTTTGATGCGTGAATTTTAATAACAATCAATGTTTATATATATATATATATGAGTGGCGCACACAGGGGGGGGCCCCCCCCCCCCCCAAAACCCTTGATTTTTTTCCGATTGATTATAATTCTAAGTGTATAATACGTAAAATTTAATTAAATATTTGTTATTAATGATTAATTTTATTAATTAATGCTAATTATTTATTCAATAATTAGTTTTTACTGTGTTTTGTTCCTGAAATCCACAAAATCAAAAATAGAATGATACAAGAATGGTGAACTTTCAACCCCGGACCCCCCTTGAAAAATTCCTGTGGGCCCAACTGATATATATATATTAATAATTAATTTTACCCGGTTTTAATTACACGCTATAATTATTGCAATATTTAAAGGGTGAAGCAATATCATCAAAAAAATCAATCATGATGAATTTATTTTTATATTGTAAAACTAATATGTGCAATGAAATAGGATAAACTTTTAAAAATTAAGTTCTCTTTAAATGCATGTGATTAATTTATTCGGGAAGCCGAATCAAATGATATATGATGATGTATCAACCCCAACCAATACGCTGAATAATTTTTTTTTAATCTCCTCCAGACCATGGCTTGACCATCATCATTCAAAACAGACAGCCCAATGCAGCTGAGAAACACAATAAAAGTTGCTAAGCTTTTCAACAGCATTAGCCGCTACTATGTCGTCAAGTTCAGAACACGATACAAATGGTTTCCTCTCATGCCGTAAGCATTACATATAGGGCAAGTTCAGTAACCTACTATACTGAATCTGTGCTGGTATTTCATAGGGTAGTGATGTCTAGTTTTAATTCCAGATTTAAGGACACTGACAAATCTAAGCAAGCGCTAGAATGACACTTTTCACTAAGAAACCCCAAACCTTCCCTCCAACAGAATCCTCATTCTTCTCTCGAAGATGAGCCTTAGATCTAACATTGATGATTCTTTTAACTCTTGTATAACATACAAAAGGGTCATATTGGGGAAAGTCAGAGTCTGCCTTGGTCAGTGTTTGACCTTAAGCTGAAAAATAAGTGCTGATGTTTGTGGAATTCAAATGAGGCTCGAAATTCATATGGGGTGAATAAAATCAAAATGAGGTACCATCCTCGTCACTCGAATTGAATTCGAAATAGCAATAAATTGATCATTTTAGCTCACGTCGAATGTATGAGATGTGTATTCACTGATTCATTAAATGAGTGATTGTTAACGTCACAGTTTGAAGCAACACAAGGATTTACTGACGACAATTTCATAATTCTGAAACGAGGATGACGCTTGCGCAACCCCTTCTCACTTTTCAGGCTACCAAAAACCTAAATAAGAATTTATGTCAAGACAGATTTCGTGTTCATCGACTTCTCTAATGGTTGTTGAGGATTATTTGCAGTCCCTTATATCTGATACATGTGTGATGATGAGTTGGTATTTCTCTCTCTACTATTCTGTAGCATACTGGAAATTTAAAACCAAGTTTCAGTTGATAAAATGAAGCATCAGTTTCTCCACATTAAAGAATTATAACAGATATATACACACACACACACAGTCGGACCTCTATGTAACGAAGTCGCTAAATCCCGGTAAAAAGTACGTTTTATAGAAAATTCGTTATACAGAGGTTCCTCTTTTAATATATATTTATACACCACTAAAATAAATTTTAAATTAATAAACACTATATATTAAAAAAGTAATTATTCACAATTTTTTTTTAAAATTCATATATGTTTATTTTATATACTTTACACATAAAAAAAAAAATTGCAAGGAAAACAAGAAAAAAGAATGTCGAAGAGTTCACTGTATTTTCAATATTAAGAAAATAATAACTTAATACTAAAATTAATGAACTTGAAGGACAGTTTATAATTTAAAGTATATAAGTAATATTAAACATACATTATTTTACAACTAGAACACGGGGACTAGGGACAATTCTACTGAGGGTGAAAGAGGATATCGAAGGTATTTCTAGTGAACTGGGCAATGGGGGTTAAAGGTTGCACTTTTTGGATGAAACGTCCTAAACTCTATTTCTCTCGGCGAGTTAGGATCTAATAAAACTAGTTCAAGATTTATGACCACCATAAAATGTGTTAACGAGAGAATAACTTGAAATTTTTTCAGAAATACTTTAAAAAAAGGGAGAACAAAAATTGAATCAATAAAAGAAAAAGTTCGTTATATAGAAAATGCTCTTCGCTATAGAGAAGTTATTTTACGAACAAAATCGTAAAATGTTCAAGGTTCCAGGAAAAAGTTAGTTACATAGAAAAATTTGCGATATAGAGGTTCGTTATATAGAGGTTCGAATGTAATTGGATATTTTTGGTGGAATCTCATCTTGAACATGCAGTTTGTCTTGTTGTATTATTGGGCGTGAGCCTCACTCTCTTGATGACTAAGCAACCACACAAAATTCGAGTGTATGTGATCGTTTATTAACATCGCACGCACTATAAAGTAACGCGAAACTATTGACAAACGAGCCTCGTAATTTTGAACTCTGGTCACGTGTCAAGGAAGACACCTAAGCTCCACCCACCACTACTCCAAACTACTTCACCGTGACAACGGGAGGACGTTGAAATTCAACAGATATAACATACTGATCAGCCCTCTACATGACGGATCTTCAGCTGTACTAGGATACTCATTCACGACACGAAAACCACGAGTTCATGTTCATAATTAATAAGGGAGAGTCCTGTTCAACTCATAAAATCTTTATAATTTCGATATTTGGAGAGTATTGAATACATACGAAGGTAAGTCACACAAACGAATATGACAGGATATAAAGTAGTAACAGATACCTCCAAAGAATGATGATAGATGGCAGCCGCTAACAGCATTATGTTATTCAATTCATATTGAGTAAGTAGTATGCACACGCATGCGTAATGCAGTTTCAAGAATGGCGATGGAGCTGAATGATTGTAGGACAGAAAAGTAGCGTTCTATGGTTCGATTTTTGTGGGTAAAAGAACTTGAATAAAAAAATATTTATAAAGAAATGTTACCGGTTGGTGGAGATAAATGTTTATCATGTAAAGCAGTGTACAATTGAGTGAAGAAATTTTCGCAAGGACGTTCCAAAATTGTTGATGAAGATCGAAGCTGCTGTCGAGTTTTGATTGCGACAAAATCAATCTGGCAACAGGAGGGAAAATTGATTCTGGCTGATCGAAGAGTGCCAGTTGACAGCATCATAACGGCAGTAGGATATTCCCCTAGTTTAGCATACAGCATAATTCATGATCGTTTGAGTTTTCAAAAAGTGGGCACATGGTGGTTCTTTCGGAAACTAACCGAGAAACTCAGAAAGGAATCTAATAGGCATTTGCTTCCATCTGTTTGGTTCACAGAAACAAAATCTTGGTGGCAAACAATTTGCTGATGACAACGACGTTCGACATGAAGTTCTACTGCGGATGACGCAGCAACCCAAAGAATTTTATGCAGTTGGAATTGGGGTTCTAATAAAACGATGGGATAAATGCATCACACACACACAACGTTGCTGGAGATAATGTGGACAAAATAAAAACTGTGTCCAAGTGATTAACATGTTAAATTATCGTTTTATTATCTTTTGTGACTTACTTAATGACTTTTCCTCGTATGTTTTCGAAATTTTGTAACTCTAAAGCACCCTGAAGTAATTCCAATTAGCATAAATTACTTATCAACGGCACTAGATATAAATAAAAAACGGAGCTTATTAATAAAAAGCCAGAGAGAAAGATAGTTTTTTCGTAAAACATATAAAAATACTTAATGGTGGGACTGAATAACAAAGTCCTAACTACAAGCTTCCAATAAGCTTTAAACACATAATAGCTTTTTTCAATATACAGCTTCCACATATGCAAAAACTTTTATTTAATTTAAATTTAACTGAACCTCGACTAATTGCATTAAAGTTTATAGCACAACATTTTTAAGCTTTTAGCAGGATTGTAAATTTCTCATTTATCTTGGACACTGCGTACTATTTTTTTTTAAAAACTCCATTTAAATGTTTTTTTTATTCTAAAATGTAATCTGCAACTAATTACCTCTTATAAAAATAAAAATCAACTTAGCATTACCTTAGATCATTAATTGAACTATCTTATGTTCGATTTCGAAATATTTCTTGTGAAGTTAATTACAATAGTCATTAAGTACAGTGAGCCACTCTTGTATTTAAGACGCTTTCACGATTTTTCAATTCGCTTTTTCATGAAACTTGGCATTTCAAAATTAAATTTTCTTCTAAATAAAATGTTCGTTTCTTTAATTTCTTTCTTGATTGTGATATATGTCGATATAACGATTTGATGTATTAATTACCTCTACAAGATTAAATATGTTTCCAGTAACAAATTGAGTAATTAAAATGGAGAAAAATTGGATTTGTATTTATTTTTTTCTGCTGTGTTTTCAATGAATGGCACGACATATCTTTTTTCGAGAAGTTAATGATAGTCTAGAATTCACCCAAAAAGAGGAGTATGTTCACGAAAAAAAATTTTTGAATGACTTATTTCTGCTTAATACGAGAAGAGTTTCGAGAAAATTTGCAAAATATCAAAGCTAAAAGGGTGCGTAGTAATTACTGAAATTAACTGTATATAATATAATGGTTTAAAATTAGAATTAGAATCTTGACTATTAAAAACTTTTCGATAAAGAATCTACAATTTTTTCAAAAGAAATTGAAGAGCCAACAAAAATAGTCACAAAATAAAAAGTAATTATTTTATTTCAATTAGAGATGTAACAAAAATATTAACTATGTATTTAATATTCATAACTCAGAGTTAATAATATAAAGAATTAATCATAAAATGGTTTTACTAAAAATAAAATTAACGTTATAATAATTAGATATTATTAGAAGGTGTAAAATAGGTACTTTTAAAATTAAATACTTAATTGCAATAATTGAATACAAATACCGTAGAAATATTAATTTTAAATAATGATTAAGTAGTTGTATTACAGAAATAATTATTTACGACAACCGCTTGTCATAAATTACAATTTCTTTCTTTCTTTTTTTTTTACTAATGCACTATAAAACAAAGAAGTTTAAAAATAAAAAATTTAAAAAATATATGTTCAAAAATAACTTTCAAGTATTTGATTCACACTTTAAGTAGAAAACATAAGGTTGATTCATTTTTCAAATACAATGGTTAGATATTAGGGGCATAGCAAGTATAAATTGATTACATTTGGTAATTATTAAAAGAATTCCGTATTATTCTTTTTTCTGAAAAATGATACAGAACTTTTTCAATATATCACAAATACTTTTATCAAGTCATTAGAAAAGCTAAATCAAATTTAATAAATAAGACGTTTCAGAAAAAATGTATTGTATATTATTATTTACAAAATATGTTTCAAAATTTAACTCCGAATGTTATATCTATGATTTGTTAAACACAGGGAATAAATTATTTAAAATAAATCTGTTTCGAATAAAAAAATGAGACTTCTTTAAAAAAATAATTTAATATATTTTTCTTTTTTTTCTCTAATATTTTAAATATTCTATATGCTATTTAAATATTTTCCTACTATTAGTTTCTATTTCAATTGACAATTCAAAAATATAACAGAAATTCTCGGAATTATGTTGAAATAAATCCCTTTATTTTTATTGCATTATTTGATTTTAAGAATTTAATAAAACCTATGATTTGCAAAAAATTTGAAGAAATAATCAGTAAAAGTAAGAAAAGGCTAAAAATAACTTTTCGAAACTTTTTTTCAGATTAAAGTTGGATTCTCGGTTGAAAATTCTATGCCATTTTAAGTTTTTCATCGCTATTTTTAAAAGCTTTCAATGAAGGAGAGAAATTATTATTTATTGTGATATATTTTTATGGGTCTCCCAAAATTTGAAATTTAATTTTCATTAAAAAATTATAAAAAAAAAACATTGCGAGAAATAATATTGTTAACACACTGTAATTAAATAAACTTACAATATATATATATATATATAAGCTCCTGAAAGAGGAAGAAACAGAATAACAAAAATATTTTTAAAAGTAATGAATACATTTATTGTATAAATAAAAAATTAGTTCTTTAAGTATATATATGTATATATACCGTTTTAAAACATGTATTAACTAATTTTCCATGATTTTTCGTAAAGCTAAATATGAAATGTAAATGAAATACAATCCAACCTCCATATTACGAACCTCTATATTGCGAATTTTTCTATATAGCGATTTTTTTCCTGGAACCAAGAACATTTCACGATTTTCTTCATAAAATAACCTCACTATAGCGAAGTGTATTTTCTACATAACGAACTTGATTCAATTCGAACGTGATTCAATCTTTCCCTCCCTATTTTTGAAGTAATTTTGGAAATTTCAAGTTATTCTCTATTAACACATTTCTTGGTGGCCATAAATCTTGATCTGGTTTTATAAGGTGCCTAACTCGCCGAGGACTACAGAATTCTGGGCGTTTCATCCAAGAATTGCAATCTTTAACCCCCATTTTACAGTTCACTAGAAACATATTCGATATCCCCTTTCACCCTCAGTGGAGTTGTCTTGTGTTCCCGTGTCCTTGAACTAGTCTCCGTTCATTTGTAGTGTTGATCAGTCGTACTGGTAACTTCGTTTCTTGTAACTCAAAAATGTCAAAACGTAAGTGCTTGAGTTTCAAAGAAAAAATTTAATTCTTTAAGAAGCGGATAAATGTGTGTGTGCATCAAGAAAATTTCCTTGCAGTTTTTCTTTTTTGATAGGTAAGATATATGAAAAGAATATATATTAATTTGCTAAAAAGTGAGAAAAATTACTTTTTTTAATGTATAGTGTTTATTAATTTAAAATTTTTTCTGTGAGATTTTTAAAGAAAATTGAAAGATGAACCTCTATTGAACGAATTTTCCATATAACGAACTTTTTTTCGGGATTTAGCGACTTCGTTATTTAGAGGTCCAACTGTATTAAATTCAAAAATGTTTTCATTTTCATTTTCATGTGATTCGACTTCGAAAGAAAAATTTTTCTTGCAAAATATATAAATTGAAAACGATTTTCTCTTACATATTGTCTTTTATCCAAACAAAAACAAATTTATTTTTTTTAAATTTTTGATAACATACAGGAAAACTATCCCTTATTTGACTTTGCTTCGATTCTGTAATTCTGGTATTTTGGTGAATGATTCATATATCGGTTTTTATAATGTTTTATATATATATATATATATATATATATCATTTATGTTATCTGGTTTGGTATATGTTTTATAGAACTATGTGGAATATAGGCGGCATTCTCCAAAAAATTAATGGCTTATTAAATTCATTATGTATTTTATAATCAACAGTTTTCTGATACATATGCATTCCAGAATTAGTACGAAAATAAAAATATCTACTTAGTTTTAAATATCTATTTGTGTAAATTGAAGAGCAGATATCGTTTCGTTCTGAAAAATTACAATTCTATTGAGAGTAAAATATTATTTTATTTATATTGGCGAAGGAATAAATGCTAAGAGCAAAAGCTACTTCGGCAACCATTTTATGTTTAATTTAAAACTGCATTTACATGTAAATGTTGTTTCTCTTCTTCGGAAAAAGACAAAATTACATGAGTCATTGAACATTGTTGTATTTAGTAATAAAGTCTTTGAATAAGACTTGAGAAAAATCTTCTTTGTTGTTGACTCAAGGTGCATTTAAAGAAACTTTAAGAAAAATTGTAAATAAGGATAAGCACATTAAAAAGTTTCTTCTAAATAGCCCATTAATAAGCTATTGAAAAGAGAGCACAATTTTCTCACTAAGTCATCATGAAGTTCCTTATCCTATCTTTTTATTTATTTGTTTATTGTTTAAAAATGTTTTGATAATTATTTTTAGATACATATCCTTAAAATTCTCTTTAAATTGAAATGCTGATAAATTTTAAGTACTATTTTTCGTTAGTAACTCATGTTTAACATATCTTATTTAAGATACAATTTTCTTTAAAGTTAAAATACCCTTTTTTCGTTACACTTTTTATAATCCTGTCTGCTATGTTTTCATCTCCACTCTAGCTAATTTATATATCGCTGTGTTATTAATCTTCCTTATTAAATCAATTTTGTACAAAAAGAGATTTCAAATATTTTGTGTGGTTTGAGCCGATAATTCAGAACTTACTATTTGTCACTCATTCCTACATTTCAGTTGGAGTAAAAACTAGAAAATCAGCTGTCCATTTTATCGAAAAATTCCGATTCTTTTCAAAAGTTAAATAATATCATCACTCAAAATTAAAATTTTTCTATTAGCATAGATTTTAAATATATATATATACAGGGTGATTCGCTTCCAGACAGACAAACTTGCAGGGGGTGTAGGGAGCTCAGAGACGAATCGAAGGCACGCAAGAACGCTGTAGTCGCGAGCTATGGAGCAGAGAAGCAGAAGAAAAAGAACAGAAACCACAACATATTTATTGGACAGAAAAAATTTTATTAAAAGCTTGTACAGGTGTCCTAAATTATAACCAGAAGTTGTCTGGCAAACCTGACATCCACGCTGCATGGAATTCCTTACCTTCTAGCAGGTTCTTGGTATATCACACATCCTTGCAGCAGCCACAGATATTTGAGCGATGAAGTCTTCAAATGAAATAATGGGTGTCTCGTTCACCAAAATCGACATGTGACCCCAGAAGGATACGTTCATGCATTATAGATCTGGTGACCTGGAAAGCCAATGAACCGGGTGACCACAACCTATCCACTGCTGTCTAAAGGTTACGTTGAAGAGTTGGAGGACGTGAATTTCGTAATGTGAATAACTCCCATCATGTTGGTACCACATGGAACGACACATCGACGGAGGAAAATGTGATGCACCAAGATCTTCTAGCAGGACATGTTGCAAAAAGATCAGATATGTCCTACCGTTTAAAGCACAGTGCTTCTCAAACTTTCAATGCTTACAACCCAATATTCAATCATAATTTTCGTCGCTCCTCCTTCCATACAGTATCTATGCATTGAATTTAATAACGCTATACCTTGACGCTGAAGCTAAAATACGACTTTAGCCTCTTAAGTGCCACGGACGTATATAAACGTCTTACTCTGGCAAAGCGTTAAATTCTCCGGACGTATATATACATCTTTCTGAACTACGATCTTGTCTGCCCACTGCTATCCATAAAATTATTCCGAAGGCCTTGGAATGCAATAAAAGGACTTTAACAGTGTTTTGAAGGATTTACTTATTTCAGAGAAGATTTTATTTATTTATTTATTTTTATCTTCTCAAAACATCTCATACACATCTCTACGTGGAAAACGGTGACACTGGGGAGTCAATCCCGTAACTTTTAATCGGCAGTTTCGAGATTAATTATAAACCGTACAAAGAAAAAGTTATCAAGATAAGTGTTGTGATTTTTGTAAAATTATTATATATGACAAGCCCATGGGATCGCTGGTAATTATTAAACTTGTTCTTAACTTAGTATTGTTGAATTCATTATAAAATGCATTGTGCGGTACTGATACATTTATGAGGGTATTATATGAGTGCAAATGTGTATTTTATATTTTATTATGTTAGAATAAATTTTGTTTGTTTAATTCGGTAAATTAATAATTTTTGTTTAAATAATATTTTGTTTTTTCGAATTTTCAATACACTCGCGCCCCCCTCGTAAGGTTATCCCACCCCCTAGGGGGCGTGCCCCACAGTTTGAGAAATGCTGGTTTAAATGGCTGGACAAAATATGCCACGCCTTCCAGAAGACTTCTGGGCGAAATTTCGAACATTTGTTGTAGTACAACCTTTCAATGAAATTTTTATTGCATTTTTATGTCCTTTGATGATCTACTAATAGCATGTTGAACTTTTTCTTTCTTGTGTCTTATCAACGGGGTGAAGTATGTCTTGTGGTACACTCATGGCTTCATATTTTTCTTGATAGAGTTCTTTACGTAGCATTTGAACATTTTTCTTTCAACTCAAACGTTTCATGTTCATCGCTTTTCTCAAATTTACTTTCGCTGCCATGATTAATATGCATTATTTCAGCAGGTTCTTCCCTTGTATGGTCAGTTTCAACTTCCTTCAGTAGAGATTAGAATTGCCCATTCTTTTTTTTTTATATTCTGCTCATTTACAATTATAAACCATATTAAGTCGTACAACACAGCATTCAAAACCAGTAAGTTGTTCACAGGAGAAAAATGTAGTAAGTTCACAGAAACTATTTTGGGAAAAAAAAATGGTCCCGCTGGGAACTCAGTCAAAACAAGTACCTTTAGATTGTAAAAAAAGGTTTGCCACTCCCAAAAAGAGGAAGATATGTGACAAATATATATTAGTTACCATGAAGCTTATCATATAGGAGGATACTGTCAAGGTCATTGGTAACAAAGAAACAGTTTTCCCAGAATTAATGATTTCGTGATCCTGGGGTGACTCTGTACCCCACGCGCATACTCCCGGGTTAAATCTCATCCTTGGCACTTGCGTTTCAAAATTACAAATTCCATTGCTAATGCTCTTCGTATTGCTTTTACATGCTACGTTAAAAAATAAATTTTTCAACTATCAATCAAGCTGGAATCTGGAGTTTCATAGTAAACGTTGACGTACGACTAATATATAGCAGCCGCAATAAGGGAGAAAATAATTTATACGTACTGATAGATCAAATATAGTATGATTTATAAAGAAGTATGCCCTTTCCAGATTCTGTGAAACAGTAACTGTCAAAGATATGCACCACCTCAGAGAAACGGAAGGTAAATGTAGGCTTTAAGTTTGTGTCTCGTACCTGATGGAAGTGATGCAAGCAATAACATACGTATCACATGACTACTCAGTCGAAATCGTGATGTCTGCAGTGGAAAAGGCTTTTTGTGTTCTTGAATTTAGTAGACTGTTACGGGAGCAACTTTTTTGAATATGCTAATTCTTTGGTTGATGCTACAGTTGCAGGATGACATTGACAACTTCATTATCGAATTGGATGATGCACCAATCAATTGCATTATCGATTGGTCGGCCAACGTACGAGATTACCTCAATGAACATCTCCCTCACCGATGAATTGAACAAGCCGTGGATCACAACGGCATGCTACTTACTCAATGGTCCCCCAGAAGTCCAGACTTAAGACTATGCGATTTTTTCTAAGAGGAAGGGTACGGAAGGAACAAGATATTCGTCCCATCCCCTCCTGCTGATCCAGCGGAGCTGAAGGAACGTATCACAACCGCTTTTGATGGACTTGATTCAGATACCTTAACACACTTTTGGGCGGAAATAGATTCCCAACTCAATACGTGTCTTGTGATTAAGGGCTCACTCGAAGAGCATCTGTGATTGTCTCCAACAAAATAAAATTTCATTCAATTCTGTTACAAGTAGCATGTAATATCTTATGTTGTTTTTTGATTTACAGTGCATTGAAACTGTATACTTCCTTAAGAATCATCCTGTATTATCCTGATCGTCTTACTAAGTTAGGGTGATAATCGTAAGATATTCGTAAGATAAATTTGTATCATTTAAACCCAGTGTGACATTAACCTAATTAAACCTCAATGAACTTGAGACTTTTTAACAAAATATTCATTTGTTTTCCACCAAATTATTAAGATTGATACTCTCATTCGATTACAAGTTATTTTAAACTACAACACATATTTTAGAATTACAGCAAAGTTTTTTTAAAATTACGGTATAATCTAACTTCTTTTTTAAAAAAATTAACAATAGTATGTATTGCAAAATATAATACGTCCTCAAGCCATTTTTCATTTATAAAATTTATCCGCGAAAAGCATAGATTGGAAGAACTACGCATTTAAATGTTAATTTCCCCAGTTACTTAGCTAATTTACCCAACAGGAAAATTAATTACATTTGTAGGATTACTAAAAATTCTATGAATGAATTCAAAATTCTAAGAGGAGTAAATGGTTTTAGCAGATTAAATAAAATTCTAAACATGATGGATATCCTCTTCATGTTATTCAACTATCTCAAAGTTCTGAATTTTATGGTATTCAAAATACCGATGATGTATACCTAAGTTACTTTAGTTCTTAACAAACATTTTGAGCCAATATCAAAACTCGCCAAGTGACTTTCGCCAATGGCAACCTTCTATGTCCCCTGTGAATGTATGTTTCTTCTGCATTCAGTAGCATTTTCCGTTTTTGCTCCTTTCAACTGTGTACAGAATTTTCCAAGGATTTTTCTTCTTACTTTTTTGTCTGTTTTTTTCTTGTTTTGTTTCCCCCCTTCGAAGCTCATGGCAACGAGAGGTCAGATTACCCGATTACATTCAGGTCTTTTAAGAACATCGATTTTGGCGCCCGAAAATTACCTGTAACCTTAATTTAGTTAAATGTCTCGGAATAATTCGTCTTATGTTCGAATGAGTTCATGTGTTTGTATAATGTAAAGAAAAGTGCTGATCGAAGTTTTGACGTGTTTATTTATTTTATTTCCTTTTATTTATTTTTTTATTTCTCTGCCGTCCGCGATTTGTCCGGTTGAAAACTTTTCATTATTTTAAGTTTCACGTCTTCGATAAATGTAAGCTTCACTTAAAGATTATGCTTCTTTTCATTTAGAATTATATGTGTGTGTGTGTGTGTGTGTGTGTGTGTGTGTGTAAACGCGATATTTCTCTTTCGCATATATTGATTTTTTGCTTTGTTTTTTGTAAATTATTGAAGTAATTTTTATTCGTTTAAGCAAAATGGGGGTTAACTTTCCTAATTTTTTTTCTTAAGTTCAACTAAATAAAAAATATTTAATGTACATCGTTTTTAATTTATATTATTCGGAACCCCACAGTTTAATTTCAGTTTACACATTATTCTGGTTTCTATTGAAAAATGTTGCATTTGGCGTGAATGTATTTTATAACTGTATTATTTTTTTTCAATAGGGCTACATTTTAGCAACTTAGCCTTTGCATACACTACAAGTCTCCAAATGTGAAAGCCATTTCATGGTGGCACCATCTAGTGGCAACCTCTGTAATTAGCTTTTAATTCAAGATCTCGTCGGATGCCAAATATTGCCATGATTTGATTTTGCAGAGAGTACCTGATTCTCAAGGGATCTCTTACATGCCACATATCTTTTAACACGCAGAATATCTATCGACGACTCCAGCCGGGTTCGAACCCGCAACCTTTGGCTTACAAAGCTGGCATGTTACCTCTAAACCACCGGAGTAACTGTATTAATGAAGTACTTTGTTGTAGTAAAACGTTTTCACTTCATGGAGCATCTTTTATAATAAGAACACAAATCTACTTTAAAATTTTTTTTTTAATCTAAAGATATTCTATACCAACAATTCGTCAATTTCCGATCGAAGTTCCTCCCCCTCTCTTATGTATCGGGTGTCATCGCGGTCCCCCAAGGTTTTGAACTTCCCTCCCTAATTCCCAATACATGACTGAGTGATTTAAAGGTTCCTCAATATATAGTCCTAAGGCTGCCTTAGCAACTTACACAGACATTTTTAACGCTTTTTATTTTAAGAAAGCTGTACACCTGATTATATAAGAATATACAAAATACTAATTTCGAATAAATAACGTACTTAACTATAGAAATTAAAATTTTAAAGAAGGATAGAGTTGCATTTTTTTTCTTTTACAAGTGCTGTTGCATCAGATGTAATATTTCAGTTTCTAGTCTTAGCAAATATGTTTTTTACTCTTTCTTGAAAACATTACATTATATTACAAACAATAAAGAAATTTTAATTGGTATTCTTGATCGAAATGCATGCTCTAGTAGAGTTTTTCAATGGAAGCAATATAATGATCTAGTCTGAAGGATGACACAATTTTCATCTTGCCATTAGGCCTTGTCCGTTAAAGAAGAAATCTTAACGTTAAATGAGAGACCTTCGCAGACCCCCTAGAAAAGAACGGAAAACCCCCGAGGGTTCACGTACCATATTTTAAGAATCTCTGCTCTATACCATAATGAAAATTTTCCAAACCTCTCTAAAATTGGGCACAACCTTAAGAAAACAATCCTAAGCTCTTCAGAAAACATATTCGTAAAAAAACTTAAAACAGTTATCTGACATAGTAGTAGCTATAAAACAGTTTCTTAATTTTAGGTGAGTGTGTGGGGGGCGTGCATGAGTGTGTGTGTGTGTGTTAAAATTTATTGGTTAGTAAATCTCCTATGAATAGAATTGTGTCAGTGTGATGCTTCTGAACAAAGTGAAGTTAACTAAAACTGAGTATCTTGGAAATAATGCAGACTTTTTTTTTATTTATCAATTTCAGTTTTCAAAGAAAAATTCAAAGCATATATATAAGACTTTAAAATTGTACATATAACTGCATTAAAATATAGTTTTTCAAAGACACATAATCGTTTGAAATTAGATTAATTATAAATAGTATTGGTTTTGAAACGATAAGCAACAATGTTCATTTCATGTTTTTGATAAATTGGAATAACAAAAGGACTTTCATTGTGTATTTACAAAAAAAATTATTCTTTCGGGATAGTTTCTCATTCAAAACTAATATGCACTAATAGAAGAGGAAGATATAAATTATTTTAACAAACGATATGCCTGATGTTCGAATATGAACTACAGAACTCAACTGTGAAAGCAAAATAATTAAACTCAATGCGAAAATAAAAAGAACAAGAATCGATTAAAGTAGGCTTATGGAGTGTATCGACTGAACAAAAAATGAAATGAATAAAGATTTAACTGAGCAAGAAATTTCTTTTCTATATATAAATCCAAGGAGCAATGCAGTGGAATCTTATAAGTTTTAAAAAACAAAAAGCAAAAGTGTTCATCGAATGCGAACTAGGGGAAAAGAATATCTAGTTCTACACTAATGGGGAGAAAATCCCATCACCCAGAAGTTGTGCCAAAGAAACGAAATTTGATAGGCGTGTTTATGCATCTGTGAAAGAGGACATCGATTTAATTTTCACGCTAGGTGTACGGCCGTGGTAGCCGAGTGGTATAGGAATCGGATCGTGGCTGGCTTTGTCGCGAGTTCGAGCCCAGTACCGCTTAAGAACCTCCGTATAGGGCAGCAATGCATGCTAAAGAGAGCTGAAACGTCCTCCCGTTGGTGTGGTAGTCAGAAGAGGGGGTGCCAGCTCAGGTGTCGTCCACGTCATTTGACCATGGTTCAAAATTACGTGGTCCGTCGCCAAAAGCCCTCGAGTAGCTGAACGGTGCGATGTTAATATTCACTCACTCACTAGGAGCTAAGTGTGGCGCTGGTAGCTCCTCTATGAGCAGGCAAATCAGATTTGCTTTAAGTAAGCGCAGTAAAATTCTTGAACGTTATTTATTGCTGAGAGATTTAAAGTTGTAAGGTGATATTAAGCAAGAATACCTTTGAAAAATGAAGAAGCCATTATCAATAGCTCACTGAGCTTGAACGAGATCGTGTATTAGGGCTAAGAAAAGGATTTTCTTTCCACGATATTGCAAAAAGACTCGGTAGGAATGTATTCACTGTACATCATTGTACAGTGGATACATTCAACAATGGTCAATGGAGGATTCCGCTTCAAGAGGATCGGTTCTAGATGACCTCTTGGAACTACTGAGAGGGTTTTGCGCATTGGGCTGTGTCGTCAGCAGAAATTCGAACTGTAGCTCGCAGCACTGTGACACTACGAACTGTTACAAATCGGTTACCTTAATGACAGCTCCAAACCACAAGCCCTGTAGTGTGTATTCCACTGGTACAACGTCAATGGTTGGAAGCTAGGGCTTGCTGGAGGAGCGAGTAAAAATGTATTTTCGGATAAAAAGTGGCTCCATCTTGGTGCAAGTGATGGCCCAATTGTGGTTAGGAGACTAAGCGAGTCCCTTCAATCAACCAACCAGCGGTCAAGACACTGGAGTAACTACATCTATGGGGGCCCTGTATCAAATTCCTTCTGGGTACTTTTTAGATATGAGTTCCCTGTTCGTGGGACTGTATTTTCACATGTGTTGGGGCCCTTGTAGCTAGGAGGCCCTGTATCATTGATAAGGCTGATACGGAGGTAGCTACACCCCTGGGTCTAGACCACACTAGACGTATACTCCGTAAGGTATCAACGTGTTAAATTGACCTGATGAATCACCCAATCTTTCTCTAATCGGACGCGAAGGAGATCATTGGAGGACTTGTAGCCTTATCCACAACCAGCATGAACCACAACACCAGCATCCCTGTTTGACCGACTAAGTGCAACAGCCATGGAACTCCTAACTAGAAACTGCATCCCTACCTGTACGATAAAATGTACACACGTTTGCAGGCTTTCATTCAAAACTCTGATGGTTACACTGGTTATTAATGGGCCATTATTTCCCATTTGAAATCGTTCTTAAATTAACCTGCGATCTTAAAATTTAAATAAATTCAATATGTTATATACCTAGACAAATGTATTGCTGAAATTTTAATATTCTACAATATCGTTTTCTAGGTTTTGAAACTAGGTTAACATTCAATTAGGAATCCTTTTGATTCTGCTCAGTTTCACCGATTTCTTGTTAGATTCTTAGGCATTTTGTAACCCATGGTTGTATTTCAACTTAAGTGAAAGATTAATGTATTTGAAAGACTAGTGTTAATTTTAACAAGGGAAAGTATTGATAAATACTAATGAAATTGGCTATTTCATTTATTAAAAAAAAAAATACAAATAAAATAATACGCGAGTCTCATAATTATAAAAAATTATACGAGGGTATAGAGATCAGAAAAATAACTCTATCATTTATTATTACATTAATAATGTAAACCAATGACCTCAAAAACAAATTCAATGCTTTTAAATAGCCATTTAAAACTATGCCAGAGAAGCTCATTTCAATAACATTTTCTGTCCATTCCTATTGAAATCGAAATTTATTTTCTATAAGTATTCTGATTCAACATATAAATGTCCAATACTTCAAAAAACAGTTTTATTAACATAAGAAATTAATTGTTCTCTACGAAAAGAATAGCTTAGTCTTTGCACCAATCATTAAAATTAATTGTTACAAATACAATATTCACACTCGTGAAAAAATAAAACTAAGAACACTTTATATTAATGTTTCTTATGATATTGATTAGAAATTTCTATTGTCTTAATTCATCTTAAAAGAAAAACGAAGAAAGAAGAAATTACAAAATAGAATGTAACTTCATTTTTCTAGGAAAAAAACTTATTAACCTCAAGGCAAATACACTAATCCTTTTTTTCTGAAGAAGAAAAAGTGGAAGAAAAAAGATTACATACTTAGAAAAGAGAAAAAGATTACATACTTAAGTGTGTGTAATCTTTTTCTTCCAAGTAAATACTTTAGAAAGTTTTATTCACTTTTAAATGGGATATTATTTTGCTTGTATCAGTTAGGTAAATTCCATGACGTTGATTCCATAAAGCTTTGGAACAAAGTAAAAGAAAAAAAAACGCTGCTCCTCGAATAAAATGACGCCATCAGCGCCTCATCAAAAATTATTTGAATTAAAATATTTAAATACAAGCCGTTAATTGAAATTCGTTGATAATTCTTCTTTTAAATTATTATAGTTATTTAAATAAAATATATGATTGCAACGAAAGTTTCCTGACACTGCTAATATCGTCTGAGCAAAACAATTCCTGATGCCGTGTTTGCTCATATTTTGTGTGATGAATTTTAGCATTTGAAAGAGACTTCCTTTAGAATACCGTGTTGAGAAATCTGCAAAAAAATATCGATATGATTAAGTATAAGATGTCTGAAATGGAACTATCACGCTACAAGATTAGAACCATTATTTACTTCCAGTTCCAAGAAAGTCAACTACAGAATATCCCTGAATCATGTGTACAGCTTTTGGAACTACTGCTGCATCATATGACACTGTGAAGGTTTGGTACCGAAAGTTCAAAAACAAGGTCTACAACATTCAAGAAGCAGAGCGCTCTGGCTGACTAAATCGGAAAACCTTAAGCGGAAAACTTTCGTTACTACCTTATACGTATACAGGGTGATTCGCTACCAAACCGAAAAAATTTCAGGGTGTATAAGGGGTGCAGAGATGAACCGGAATCACATAAGAATGCAGGGTTACGAGCTATGGTGCAAAGAAGCAGAACAAAAGAACATTAACAGCAGCACATTAATGGGATAGAAAACATTTTATTGAAAGGCTGTACTACAACAGATGTTCACAATTTTGCTCAGAGGTCTTCTGGCAGGCTGGACACATTCTGTCCAGTCCTTTAAACAGTAGGAATATCTGGTTCTCCTTCAACAAGTGCTGCTCGAGGCTCTTGGTGCATCACACGTTCTTGCGTCGATGTGTCGTTCCATGTGGTACCAACATGATGGGGGTCCTCCACATTACGAAATTCACGTCCCCCAACTCTTCAACGTAATCTTTAGACAGCAGTGATTGGTTGTGGTCACCCGGTTCATTGGCTTGCTAGATCACCAGATCAATAATGCATGGACGTCTTTTTCTGGGGCACATGAAGATTTTGGGGGAATGAGACGCCCTTTCTTTCACAGTTGAAGACCTCATCGCTCAAATATCTGTAGCTACCGGGAGGATACATGGCATGTCAGAAACCTTTCAGAACGTAAAGAATTCCATGCGATGTCACTGTCACATTTGCCAGACGACTTCTGGTTATAGTTTAGAACACCTGTACAACCTTTAAATAAAGTGTTTTCTATTCCATTAATGTGTTTCTGTTTTTTTCCTCTGCTTCTTTGCTCCATAGCTCGCAGCTACAATGCTTGCGACCCGGCATTCCTGTGTGATTTCGAGTCGTCTCTAAGCTTCCTATACACCCTGTAAGTTTGTCAGTCTAGTACAAATCACCCTGTATAGATATATTCACAAGTAATGCTAATAGAATAATTTAAATAATTTTGAGTGATTATATTATTCAACTTTTATGGGCAGCAGATTTCTAGTATTTACTACTACAGAAATGTAGGAACAAGTGATAATGGCATGGAATTCCTTATGTTCTTTAAGATTCCTGGGGTGTCACGTATCCTCCAGTCAGCTAAGGATATTCGAGTGATGAGTTCTTCAACTGAAGGAACGAGCGTCTCGCGCACCAAAAAGAACCATTTAACTCGTTAAAAAACCAGTTTCACGTAATATTCATGCGTGCGAAGGTCGAGTGATGTGGAGCACGCCTGTTCGGGTAACGTTCTTGGTATAACTTGGTGCCCGTTACACATTCCGCATCTCCGTATACCATCAGTATGTCGGTGGGTCCTTCGTTTGAATATGAGTTCCTCCTACCGTCTTGTGAAACGAGTCACAAATGATGACTTCCAGCAAGATCAGCGCTCTTGAAACCTTCTGTTGAGCGCCATTTACCGCAAAACTGCCAGGAGAAATATTCTAGCACGTCAGGAATTCTATACAGTGTCGCTGTCAGACTTTCCAGACGATTTCTGGTCGTGATTTTGAGCACCTGTTGTAGATCAACCATTTAATAAAATATTTTCTGCCCAATTAAGGTGTTGCTGTTTCTGTTCTTTTTCTCTTCTTTGCACCATAGCTCACAACTGAGGCATTTGCGTCTCTGCAATCCTATGGGATTCTGAATTGGCTTTCTACGCGCTACACATCCATCAAGTTTGTCAGTATAGGAGCGAATCACCCAGTGCCTTCAATTAATGAAAAGTCATGTGAGAGAATGAGTGTCTATTAACGTCACAACTATAAAGCAATACGAGGAATATTGCCGACTGACCTCATAATTTTGAACCATAGTCAAGTGAGGAGAAGGAGCCTGATCTGGTTCCCTCTCTCCGAACTTCCTTACCACGCCAATTGGAGGAGCCACGACAGAGTTAACGTGCATAATCCCTCTGCACGGCGGTTTTCAGTAGCATTGCAAAAAATGTCTAACATTTCCATTAAGTTTTTTTAATAGATTTTAACAGCTATGTGTATAAAGTGCTGAACGAATTAATACTCACGAAGTGAGTGATTAAATTTTAACGTCGTACTATTCAGCTAATCGAGGACTTTTGGTCACAGACCTAGTAATTTTGAACCATGGTCAAGTGAAGAGGATGACTCCTGAGCCAACACCCCCTCTCTTAATTGCCATACCATACCCCACCAACGAAAACGGACGTTTGAGCCTCTGCAACAGGGGTGACAAACTAACGGCCCGCGAGCCACATGCAGCCCTCAACGAACCTTTTTTGTGTTGTTGTTGCTCCTCATGCCACCTATCTGACGTAGTCAGATCGAAGCCCATGAAATTCATCGTGGCAAGGGGGCTAGAAGTACTCCTGTCGTTGGCCTTGGCCTTGAGCACCATACAGGTGACAGTACGAATTAGCTCGGCGAAATTCCCCGAAGGGACAATAGATGGCAACACCACCTATCTCCACAGTTTAGGCATGGAACTGAATGGAAGGAAAATATTCTTCAGTCCCTGCACTCGTGATTCAGCTCACAAGACTTTCGGACCCACTGATTTAACGAGCACGTACTCCATGTGTACTCGGAGGGTATTTGGTGGCATCGGGCATACGAACCCAGGCCTTCCGGTCTGGAGTCCGATGCTCTAACCACTAGGCTACCCACGGCCCAACATCTTTTGTTGTCCGGCTATTATATTGGCCTACAATAAAATATAATAAAATATCAAAATTTCTCCCGAAATAAGAAAGGTAGTAGCAGAGAAGAGATGTAAAGTGCCAGGACGTCAACATTAAATTGTTATTGTTCTTTTATATATATATCTTTTATTATAATGAATTATTCAAATTAAAAAGCTACTTTTCTATATATATATATATATGAGTACTGATTTTTTTTAGTGGGCCACCTAAAGTTAAAACTTATTTTTTTACCCAAGTTAGCCATTGAGTTTGACACCCTTGCTCTACAGATTTAACGTGCATCCTCCTCCTATACGGCGAGTTTCCAGCGGTACTAGCCTCGAACTCACTACACGCTTGCCTCGAGCCCATTACTTTGACCACTAGGTTACCGCGGCCACAAAGCACAGGAAGAATAGATTTGTTTAGACTCCCACAAAATAGAAAATTAAGACAATAGTTTTAAAAATAACTTACGTAATTTTTAGTATTTTAACAAATTCCTCTTTGATTGTCAGATATTGATAACTTAGAAATCATGTAGGCATTGAAACTGATTGAAGGAGGAGAATTATTTTGAAATAAGTAGACCACGACTTTGTTTTTATTTCGGATATTGTATCTACAATACACAACAGAAGAATATTTCTCATCTTCATACTTCTGGCATTAGTCGTTACTAGTATGTCTGGTTTGCTGTTGCCATCATTTGATTAATATAGAAAAATTTTTTAAGAAATAATAATTTGTTAACAACTGATATATCTGTTTTTGAGTTATTCATCTTGGCAAGGCAATGTTTTGAACTAGGCCTTTGACTATTAAGCTATATTTTGTCAGTTTGGAAAACTGCCCAATTTTATTGAATAATTGGGTATAAAACTATGAAGCTTTTGCAAAAATCCAAAAAAGTCAGAAGTGAAAGCTGATAAAAATATTTAAGACATCTATAAGTGAACAAGGAGTAATTCTTTTTTAAAATGTTCACAGGAAAAGAGAATGGATGATATGGGAGTTAATATATCAGCAGCAGCAGCTCATTTTTCTGAAAAATGTGATGATGTAGTCTATTATTATATAATGTGTCATTTTTTTAAGAAAGGAAAAAGAGATAAGTATAGAATTGAATACAATCAATTTGTGGCAACGTATGGAAGTATGATGATTGTTTTGACGATGGCCAATGTCCAACACATAAAGAAGGAAAACTTGGAATGTAATATCTCTTGTAGATGAAGTACACTTTCTTTTTCAATGCAAGATTATTCTTTTCAGAAAAAATTAAAGCATTTTTATTGTTACAATGCTGCATTTTTACAGAAAAATAACTTTCTTTCTTGCTGTAGCTTAGGATTATTTTCTTCAGAGTAAGCCAAATCGCTATTGAACGATAATCACAAAAAGTAAAAGGTTGAAATAACTCATTAAAATATTTCAAACAAGTAGATTTAAAAAAGAGTGTTCTTAAAAAAGTGTGAAATTAATTAGTGAAATTAAAAGACTAGTTCCCATTTGTATAAGGCAGTTAAATATTATAAATTCAAAACTATTTAATTAAATTGCTTATATTTTTCCTTAAATACTCTCTAAAAATAAGTTTAAGAATTCAAAATATGTCAATGCCTTAAATCAGGGGTGGACAATTGTTTTGGCTCTAGGTCACATTGTGGCAACAAAGTATTCAGGAGGGCCACATTATTTTCAAGTTCATTAGTTAACCTTGCATTTCTAAAAAATTTAGAATCTTTTTAATGAGATAAATGTTTTTTTATTACACTTTTCTACAATTTCTTTTGAAATCAAAAATGAAATCTTTTGCTGAATTTCTCATCGTCACCTTGAAGTTAATGTCCGTCAACTTGCATTCATATTCTCTTGTTGATTTTCATACAAAAACTTTGCTCACATTTATATGTTTATCAAATATAGATAACATTTTCTGTCTATTTAGATCTTTGACTAAAAAAAACCTCTTTGCTTTTCGCAATTTGTCCACGAGTGCCTTAAATGATGCTTAAAAAATTCTTCAACTGTACATGATTAGGTAATTTTTTGCACCTTCAGAAGAATTGTCGTTAAATTATATTTTTTTCTTTTATTATAATTTCCTCTATTCTAGTAAGAAAATTAATACAATGAACCCATATTTTTTAGTAAGAAGCTATTCTAAAAAAACAACTAGAAACTTATTTTTTATTCAACAAAATTAACTTTCAGATGCAAGATATTTAAGAGAATTTTTTTTAACCATTCGTTTCTTTTCACTAAACAATCGATGAAAACCATCAATAACAAAAAAATCCAAACGTCAGAAAAAAAAAGTCATTTAATGTTTCCTGTTTTACACAAATACACAAAATAATTTTTCACTTCAGCTCAGAAGTAGTTAAACACCTGGGAAAGAGCTATTTGCTACTTCAAGATAAAAAAAATAATAAATACACAACACTTCCTTAACAGCTTCATCAATTCAGCGCTTTCTTATTTGAGAAACAAAAAGATTAGGGAAAAAAATGCGAACTCAATAAATATTTTCCACGAAGTCCAGAAAAAAAGCTACTTCACTTCGACTTGCATAAAAACAAAAGCATCTTAGAAGGCAACTTCAGGTCCTAAGAGATTTCCTCGCTATTTCACCAACTACTGTCAGAACTGGTGAAATACACTTTCTATAATTAACAAGGTAATAAGCAAAGGGAAAGAAATACTCAAGTTAAACAACATCAAATATGTCCCCTGTGACTGTTGAGAGTAACGAATTGAAAAAGAGACTGCAAGTAATTTTCAGTCCAAGCTGCCTTTGAGCCACATACGTCTCCTTTGCTGTTTGCTTTCTAAGTCAAATAGAAAACACTTCCAGAAAAGAAATGAAGTGAAATAAGTGTCACTCGATTAAGCCCCCCCCCTTTTTTTTTCTTTACCTCTCTCTCTCTCTCTCTCTTCTCATGCTCGATGAAAAGTTACATGGCTTAATTCTCGAGTTCTTGTTTACTCCCTGAGTAAAATGCGAATTTCAGAGTTTGCATAAAATAAAAGTATTCTTCATTTTGCTTTGTGACACCGAAGAGAAAGCCTTTGTTAATATTTGCTGTAGTACAGTTGGAACATTTTACATTCTTGTATTTCTGATGAAAATATCAAATATATTTTTTATAAGATTTGGAATGATTTTTTTTCTTTGTAATAGTTTGTCTTTCCTTCTTTGGATAGAAAAAGATAATAACAAGCATTCCAGCAACAAGAGAATCATTCATTTTGGTGTCAATGCTGTGTGTGCAGGCTATTTTTGAAGTGGACCAATGGTCTCTAACTTGCTTTTTTCAATTCCTGCAATTAGTTTACACTCTCCCTATATATATTTATTTATTTAGATATATATAGATAGATATATCTTGTTAAATTTTTCAATCTTTAATAAAATACTTTTAATTCATCGACTCAAATTCGTATACATTTTTTAAAACTTGTAGTGGATGACACGTGATGTTAATACAGTTTTTTCACATACTAATTTATTAATTAGTTTTTTTAATTTTAAATTTAATTTGCTTTATTTCTGATGAAGTTACAACTAGCTGCAACAGATGGTGCCACCAAAGTAGGAATTGACTTAATTTTTTTTATATTACTTGTTATTACTGCTGTGATATTTTTAACCAAAGAAATCGAGGGGATGTTTCTAATTTATTTTGAACAACAGATAGACTATTTAATTATTACTTATCCTCGAGAAGTTGTTCTTGTCCATGTTTGATTTTTTGGTTCATGTTGCACTCTAAGGAAACACACGAGTTATTGGTGACGGACCTCGTAACTTTGACCCTCGAACAATTGACGAGGAGAACACTTGAGTTGTCCCCACTCTCCAAACTTCCATATCAAGCCAATATACGGACTTTGAACCAGGGCTTTGAACCGTAATTTTTTTATTCTAGTTCAACTAAAAATATATGCATCGGTTCAGTTCCGAATGAACAATTTTATTTCATGAATATTCTTATTTGCACTAAAAATATAAATCTGTCAGAAACAAAAAAAATATAACGCTATCAAAATTTAGAAGATTTTATTCTTTTTCAATTCCTACTATTAGCTCGCACTGTCTACATATTTATTTATTTATATATTTGTATATTTATTTATTTATCTTGGTGGAATTTTAATCGTTAATAAAATACATTTTAAAACGCTGAATTGAGCTGAAATTTTATATACAGGATCATTTTGGATGACAATACAATAATTTAATTATAATTAATAAAAATTAATTGATTAAAACTAATTATTTAAAGAATTACAAATACAGCCACGTTGGCGACTTAGCGACCCTTTTGGAAACTTGAAAAGGTTTTTTTTCTCACGTGTTAAAGCATTCAGTTGGACTGAAATTAAAAGGACAATATGATACTTTAATGATAATTAAAAAAAACTTATTACCACTTAATACTGGAATTCTGTCCTATGTATATACATATTTATATTAATTGTAACTATTTAATAAAAAGTCGCTAAAATAAAATTTTTCGTTGTTGATCTAAGTAGGAATTGACTTAAAAACTATTTTTTATATTACTTGTTTTTAATTAGTACTCTATGTGAATTGCTACAATTAACTAGCATGTACAATATGAGCGGTAAGCAGAGAACCGAGGGTGTGTATTTGCATTGTTATCCATGATCAAAATCACCTTTGACAACTAGGTTTATGATTCTAGTTTGTCTATATAAACAGTCTATACAAACATCAGTGATCCGTGTATGATCGTAAGATGAGATGTGAAAAATATAACACTGATATTATTCTTAAAAAGTCCTTGAAGCAATGTACATGTAATGATGATATACAATTTGTATGTGATTGACGTCAAATTAGAAAATATTGATAAGTTGTTTACTGTAACAAAAAGACTGAAGATATATCGAACCGACATAAGCCAATATTTTTTTT
>BMAV01023463.1:95864-107437 GCA_019973955.1 Trichonephila inaurata madagascariensis
AAGAACAGTGATTTAGTTATTGCTAATGTATTAAAACAAAGTAATTATAAAATATTCTGCAATAATTGCTTGGTATACAATTATCCAAGTAAATTCACTTTTAAATATATTTTTACGTTATATTAAATAGAATTTTTAGTTTAGCTTATTAATTTATATAAAATATCTTATGATTATTTTATTTTTAAAATATCTTATGTTCTTAGCTTGGTTGCAAAATGACTATCTAGGTGGCGCCACTGTGTTTTTTGCTTCTTGTGTTAACACTTCCATTTAAACATCATTTGGCGCAGGATTTTTGCATATGTTGCTTGTTTTCACATTTCTTTAAGGTTTTCATTTTTACATGTAAGTTTTTATCCCACTTTTTTTCTATAGAATTTTCTCTTAATATTCCTATGAGAAAAACATAATTGTTCTCTTTTCATAACTTCATTTTACTTTACTGTCTGGTTTATCATCCATGTGTGAAAGAATTAGGCTTAACTTTTCAAGATGGCTCTGTTTTTTTTCTATTATTTTTTCCCTAAATTTCTAGTGTACGGGGAAAGTGTGACGTCTCTCGCGTCCTTCCGCTAACATAACTCCTATGTTCTTTCACGGCCACGATTAATGGCAAAACTTTTCCAACCCAATACCAAGAAGATAAACGAAGATAATATGTAAATGAGATATACTATAAAAGGATAGAAGCTTTGATGATAAGATATAGCGCGGCAAGCTTAGAGATAGTAGTGTGGAATCATTCTGATCAATAGCACGGCAAGTTTAAAGATAGCTTAGTGTGGAATCTTGTAGATCAAGAGTTAGCAGTCCGATAGTTTTGGAAAGAATAGAAGCCCAATATAAAGAAGTTGGAATCTTCATATATAAAGTGAATTATAAATATCTCTATAGGTGAAGGAAGGAGATCTGCAAAAGGTAATATTTGATATAAGTAATTAGATGAATCGGATTATTAATTATAATTGAGATAAAGGATCTAGTTGCGTGATCTGACTTGAATACAAGGTTTAATTGGGTGTTGACTCTCACTTTAAATATAGTTGTCAAATTAGAATTAAGTAATATAAGTTATTCTTAATAAAAGTTGTATTAAGAACTACTATGTCTCATCATTTTGATAATCCCACACCTCTAGCTTACGCGGAACCGGAACGACATAGTCATCACAGGATGACTATGTCACAAAAGTTGGTACTATAAAGTGACTTATCTCTGGCCTAATTCAGCTACAGCTTTTGAAATCATAATAGGTCCATTTTAGTCCAAAGACTCTTTTTGTATCTACATTTGTTATGTTTCTTGAACAATTTCTTTCTTCTTTAGCCTTGTAGGTTATACAGCTTTTTCACTTGTTATCTTTTTTTTATTTTATTACATTGTATATATATATATATATATATATATATACGAGGGTGGCCACATAAATACCGGTCTGACCAAGATATGGCTGTAGTTGTTTAAAAAATATCACTGTATTAGAAAGTACGCAATCCAAAGTGCATATGTTTCAAGTTTGAAAACGCCACGTCGTTTAGTATTTGTTTGGCAGCCGTCTTTATAGTGAATTCTCACTGCCTATGTAATTAAAAATTTGCATAGCATTTACTAAGTTATGCTCCTTTCCCTCTCCCTGACACCATTCTGCTTCTACAAGAACGTAAGATGTTCATTCCACATACCATATAAATTCCATGTCGTTTGGATAGACGATTTTCTGGATATTACTACTTGAAGATAAAAAATTGCAAAGTGACGCGTTTCAATACCATTTTTAAAAATTCGCCTGAAGTTTACCCCAATTTATTTATTTACGTCAAACTTAATCTTTGAAAAAAATTGGTTCCTTCAAAAAGTGTAAGAATTATATTTCTACAACTTTTTGTTTAAGAACTAGGTAGAAAAGTATACTAGAATCACTTCAACGCTGATTTTTTTTTAAAATTTAAAGCAAAATTTGAAAAACTTCCTTTCAAGATGTACATTACCATCAACTATACTTTAAAAATTATTTATGGGTAAAAAGAAATTACATCATTAATATTGACTTCTTGATAAGTAAATAGAATGGAATTCGATGCAAACTTTCCCTTTCTCCTGGAATACAGATTTTCTGTACATTGAGAAGAAGAGAGAAACTTGAGCATTCGAAACGAAACAGAAGGATCCTGCAGAGATAGATCCTCTGAAAACGTTCTTAATGTCTCGAAAATGTCAAAATCTGCAATGACAAATTAAAAGAATGTCTTCTTTACTTCCTTATGTTATAAAAGTTTGATCGAAGTCACAAACTATTCCGAAACAGATAAAGTAGACTTAGTTTTGATCAAATTATTATCAACAGCGCGTGAAGGCATTAACTGAAAAACAAATCACAATATTTTAACATTAATTTAAGATAAAAATTACATAAAACAGATAAATCAAAGCACACTTTTGACTGCTGAAAAAGATAGAAAAGGTTTAATTTCTGAGAAGAATTACATTAAAATGGCAAAAGTAAAGCTGTGTGTGCAAACACAAGCCGTGTTTCCATGCTATATCAACAAAGTACATGAATAAATCAATAAAGTATTGAAGAACCAATTAGTTTCAGCTAGATATTTAAGTATTGCTTTAGTATTGATCTAAAATTTGATCAGATATTACTCAAATCTATTATTAAAACATTGATGTCATTTTCTTAGACACTCTCGTTTAAAAAGAACTCAAATGTTTACTAATATCATATTTTTGAAAAGGTTTTCGTAAAAAATACTGTAATATCAGTTTCAGTTTCTGTGAAATGAGTTAAAATATTGTAAAACAAGATAGCATCTTTACGAAAATTTTGAAATTTTCTTTTATGGGATACAGTTTAGTCTCGAAGACTAAACCTAATGTGGACCAAAATGTGGCAAAGTTTGTGAAAATGCCGAGCTATCGAGAATGTGATTTAAAAAGAATAAGCACGAGTGTTTTCTCTCAGAACATATTATACCACACTTGAACATATTGTTTTCTTGGGAGTACAAAAGAAAATAAACAACCGAAATATCTTAAACAAAAGAAAAGTACGTACTTTATAAGGGCATAGAGTATTTACTAGATTAAATAAAAATTAATGAATACATAGTATATAGTAATTTACCGAATCAGACACACCTCAGAAAAATACTTTATGAAGGCATAAAGCAGTCTATAATGAAAATTAAGTAGCCGACTTTGCAAAACTGGCTATTTTCCTAAAAAAAATGCATCATGTCCTGTCGTTTTCCTTACTGAACTTTACGTTCGACTTACAAGGGTGTGTAAGAGTTGTCCAAACTGCCGAGTTATCGAGTGTCGAGTTTTCCGAACTCTATTGTATGTACTAATTACCCTTTTGTCAAGTACCACAATACCACACTGTTAAAAATTCTCCTTCCACAATAAAGATTTAAATGACTTGTTTTAATACGAATGGAACCACGCACACACTCAATAACACTTTCTCATAAATTTTTAGAATAAATTTAAACGAATTTATCAATTGTGGCAGTGCTTCTCAAGCTTTCAATATTAGCGACCCAATTTTCAATCACAATTTTCACCGCCCCCTCCCCTCAGTATAATAACAAAATATTGAATTTCATAGTACTATACTTCGATGCTAGAGCTATAATACGACTTTAACCTCTTAAGTGCCGCCGGCGTATATAAGCGTCTCACTCAACCAAAGCATTAATTGCCCGGTACGTATATACACGTCTTTCCAAAATACGATCTTCTCTGTGCACTGCTATCCATAAAATTATTCCGATGGCTTTGAAATGCAACAAAAAGAACTTGACAATTTTTGCGACGAATTTACTTATTATAGAGTAGGTTTTACTTATTTATTCCTTTTCATCCCCCAATACACATCACATACGCCAACCTACGTGGAAAAAGGTGGCATTGGGGAGCAAATCCCATAATTTTTAATCGGCAGTTAAGGGATTTATTATAAGCCGTACAAATTATCAGGATAAGTGTTAAAATTTGTAAAAATTTGAAAAAGACAACCCCATGAGTGACTGTTAATTATTAAACTTGTCCTTAACTTAGTATTTTTAAATTAATTATAAAATACATTGTGAAGTACTGATACATCTATAAGAGTATTATATCAATGCAAATGTGTATTTTATATTTTATGTCAGAATGTATTTTTTTTTTTTTTTTTTTTTGCTTACTTTCAGTAAATTAATTTATTTTTAAATATCTTTTGTTTTTGACTTTTCAATATACTCGCGCCTTACCCTTTTCAGTTACCACGCCCCTCAAGGGGGGCACACACCACAGTTTGAGAAATGCTGAATTATGGCGTTTCAAGAAAGTCATAAAATGAATATCGAAAAGTTATTAATTATTTTGATAGAGTATTAACATAAAAACATAATTCAAATTAATATTAATAATAGTCGAAATAAATTGCAAAACGATATTTTAATAAAACTAAACGATTCTGCAAGAGAAAATTCCATAAACGGATTGTTCTTTAAAACACATTTTGTTCTGCTACAACATGTCTTCATAACTCTTCCAAAAACAACTTAAGGAGAATATCTTCTAAAAGTGTTTCACTTCTCGAATAATCCTATAAACCTGATGGTTCTTTTAATAGGATAGAATTTCCTACAGAAATCTGCTCCGAAAATAGAAAACCAGATATTAGCGAAGCAAGATGTTTTAATTGAATGAAGTACCAGGTGAATCAAATTCCGAAGTCACCATGGCAACCAAGCTGTTGAAGAATTCTTCACAGAAGCACTTCAAAACAATCAAAGTAGAATACTTTTGTTAGGCAACGACTTTTCACTAATGAGAATTTGAGAAATTTCTTGCATTCTCTCTCTCCCTTTTTTTTTCTTTATTTTAATTGTCCGTTCACTGAAGAGAGATTAAATTAAAAAGCAATTATTTTTTCAACAGAAAAGGTTCTGATATGTCATCGAATAAGAAAACAACTTAAGTTACTTTTATTTTTGTTTCTAAGACGATTTAGATTGTTAGAATTTATCGATTCGAACACCATCAGATTTTTCCCGGGAATAAAATGCTTCTACCGCTTTGGAATTCGATAGAAAAAACGACATTTGGGGGCCAATTAGTTTTGAAATTTCGAGCCTGCATTGATTCAAGCGCACACAAACTTCTTTCATTAATTCATAAAGTTTTTTTTTCTTCCTCTTCAGAAGTGAAATAGATTTACAATTAAAGAGCAAAAAGCAATTAAGAAGGCTTGCAAAAGTAATTTAAAAAGATAATGCTGTTTCGCGTTTCTTTCATACTATTTTCTTGAAGAAAAATTTTCTTATGTAAAATCATAAATATTTCTGTCCATTTTGTAACAATTTGAAAATAATGTTTTTTAATTAATATTTTGAGCACTTATTTTGTTGATAATTACACTAATATGTATTATGGCAGACCTCGACATTTTGAACCACGGTCAAGTGACGAGGATGATGACCTAGTTTTCCACTCTCTTAACTTCCACACCCCACCAACGTGAGAACTTTGAGCCACGGTAGATCTAATGGGCATCAGTCTCTTCTACATGACGGGTCTTCAATGACATCAATAATCGAACCCATGACTGGACAATGACGACCATGAATTTGTAACCAAGACAACTAGGCTGCCGTGTGTGTGTGGCTACCTAGAAATATAAACGAAGAACCATCAAAATACACGATGTCTTTTAACGGAAGAATTACGTTAAGTTACAGAAAAGACTCAGATTTTGCTAGGCTAATAAGATATACTTTTTTTTCAATGGGCTGCGGTTTGGTATTTTTACCTTTACAGACCTAGTAACATTCCTGAGAGCTGGTATCACTTTTTAGTGTGGCACCATATAGGCACCGTAAAATCCGGCGTACAGCGCACACTTTTAACACAAAAAAATGAGCTCGAAATTTAGGAGTGCACGCTATACGCTGGGTATAAAAACGATTTCAAAAAAAAAAAAGAGAGAGAGATGAGTTTAAGACAAATTAGACTTCTACATAGATCTGATTATTGTTCATTTGAAAGAAATGACATATCTAATGAAATTTAAAAAAAAAAGGGTTCTGATTCTAAAAGTACATTACTTTTTCAAAATCCTGGGATAATATTATGAATAAATGACTTAAAAACATACGAGCATTGTACACGCACATTATTTAATTCTTTTGTAAAAAAGAATTAAAAAAATTAAATTATACGGCGAATATACCTAAAAAATTAAAAAATGCTGCTTGGAAGTATGGGTATAAGCCTGTGCGCTCTATACGCCGGATTTTACGGAAAAACTAATTCCCACAGTACAATTGTGAAGCCCAGTTTCCTCCCCAGAGGGAAACACCCAAGCTCTCACAATGTGAAATTGTACAAGGAGTTTAATTTTGCTGAGAACACCAAAGCCAAACAGGCAATCAAGGGATATTTTACTTGCCGCGCATAATCATACGACATGGTTGCTGTCGATTTTTTGCATCATGACCATCCACCAACTAAGGACGGGTCGAACCCGCCAGCTTGGGCGCATAAGGCCAGCGCCAAACCAACTAAGCCACCATAAATATCAAAATTATTCATAGAACATTACGTAATCATGAATGTGTCCAGAAGTGTTTTTTTATTTTCCAGTGCCGGAATTCTGATCTAAATTAAACATCAAGATATTTAATCATCAGATAGTGTTAGACAAACAATTTTTTTCTTGGTAAAACCCAGCGGCTGAGATAGAACAACTTATTGCAGTTTTCCTAAATTAGGCATGTAACTAGGCCTTTTGTAAATACGTATGTTTTTAAATACCTCTCTTTCTTTAAGTGATAAAATCTAATAAGTAGAATTACTTAAAGGAAATCCAATAAATAAAATATAAGTCAACAATACTTAACATTGGCCAATAAAAATCTATTCAACTAGTCTGTTCTAGAAATTCCAAAAATTCCTCTGGAAATTTTCACTGTCAAACTTCTTTCTGTAGTTGACTTCTTTACAGTTGAGGTGTAACTGACTTTCCCTTAACGGGTCCCCAATTTCGATTAAATTTCTCGAAAATCTTACTCTTCGCTTTTCTCCAAACATTGCATTCAAGCTTGAATACCTTGCAGGAGGGCGAATCTTTGGCAATGCCTGGACAAACGTTTACCGGATATTGCGCCGTAGTTCTTGGTGCAACCAATAGTTTCCCATTGCTGATAATACAGGCAGTGGTATTTACGATCCTTTGCTGCTTTCCTAATGCGGAACCTCCTTCCGACGTCTAATGACGAGATCCTGCAAAAGGGAGGCGATTTCCTCTGCCTTTGATGAGTCTACTTTCGAATGTGCTTTCATACTCTATTGGATTGTTCTAGGGTAGATCAAGAGCAGTGGAATGGGGCTGTGTTTACATCGTTTGTTCCAGACAAAAAAAAATGGAAGGGAGTGGCGCAAGTTTCTTTTCTTGGAAGTTTTTCTTGGAAGTTTCTTTTCTTGTGTTTTTTTCTTAACGCGAAACGAGAACGGAATTAGAACATTTTGGGATTTAGTAAGAAAGAAAGCAAAAAGCAACAGATAAGTTAAACAAAAGCCAGTTGCTCTCTTTGGTTGGCTGGAAAAAGAAGAGTTTCGAAACGTATATTTTGGGGACTTAGAGATTATTTTGCTGTGATTTTCTAATTTTACAAACAGATAATGTTAGATGCTCCCCAAGTTGAAAGTTTGTGCAATGTTATTGGAATACAAATATAGTAGAAATTTATCACACATCTCCAATAGAATATTTCTCTAAAAAGAAAAAAAAAATTTGGTTTTTTACATTGCGGGTATTTTTGAGCATCTGAAATTATATTACTTAAAAAAGAAAATATGCTATAATAGAAAATATTTCATTTCATAATATTATCAGCAATGAAAAAAAAAATTCTGAAATACTCAGATTAAACAAAAATATTAAAATCATTGTAAAAACATGATTATTAAAACAAAGCCATGACATTTCGATTTCAAAATAAATTTGAATTGACATTCAGTATTTCTTTAAGGCCACGATAGCCTAGTAGCTATGGACACGAACTCGTGGCTGACGTGTCACAAGTACGAGCCCAAGTGCAGGTGAAGATCCATCGTGTAGAGGGGCTGATGTACGGCTAAATCTGTAGAGGCTCAAAGTCCTCCCGTTGGCGTGGTGTGATAGTTCAGAAAAGTGGAATCCAGCTCATGTGTCTTCCTAGTTACTCGACCGGACCAGTAGCCTAGTGTTACTTTATAGTGCGACTTTAATAAACACTCACTCACGCCATTTCTTTAACCCAAATGGTGTAGATTTTCAAACACTCCTTAAGTGATATTATATATTTTTAATAAAGTCGGGTTTAAAAAATATTGAAAAAGGAAAAAATAAATGTGAAACTTCATGCATTCTTACAGAAATTGCTTTGCAAGCTCTTTGGATCGCGATGCAATTCAGGCTCTCTCTGCTGGTTCACCATTATATTTTCAACATTCTCGTAAACTGTGTGAACTAAGTTAAAATTCCAGATACAGATAAATTCATTTGTCGATTTTGGGAATGAAAACTTACTTACTAATCCCTTAGCGAGCAGTGGCTAATGCGTCTAGCCACATATTAAAAAATTTTCTCAAAGCCGGTGTTGAATATTTAGTCTTATGCGTTAATTGAAGCTAAAACTCATAAAAATATTTTTTTAATGGTAGCACGATACATTAACACATACAGGGTACACGATTTCATGTCCTCAGATGAGTAGTTAAAAACAGTTTTTCTCGGTGTAAATCTACAAATTGTATTTTGATTACTATAAATAAAATTTGTGATGCTTGAAAAAAAAATTCGACATGCCTTAAGTATACTTTTCTCTCATCTGCATGAATTAAGCAATTGTACAATTAAAAAAAAGGTTTTATTTAGGTTTTTGGAAACCTTAAATATCTGGATAGAGGCTCTATCCACAGCCCGTCTAGAACAGATAAATGACCTAAAAATGTTCGCTTTTCCTGTACTCGAGAGAGAGCATTTAAAATCACGTGAGAATGTTGGGGATGGATAATATAAACAAAGTTTGTTTACAATACCTGGTACAAGATTCTCGGGTTTGAAAATCTTTCATTACAACTTTCCTGCTCGGAGACAACGTTTCCTATTATTAAGTTCCACAGTAAATAGTTCATCAAATTTGGGAAATAACTAATTTGAAAATTCTCAAAAATATTTCTTTATTTCTAACTATTCATACTAAAATTAAATAAAATATAAAATGTGGATATATAACAAGTTCAATGTATATTCTAAATATTCTATACATTTTCAAAGTATTCTATGCTGTACAATTATTCTATTATTATTAAATTACACTTATACTTTATATTTAATTGTTATTAAAATAGTTATTGCATAAATGCTAATTTTTCATAAAAAAAAGTTTACTGTAATTTTATTCATTATTTCTGTCCTGAAAGGTAAGTTAAATTTCCTAAATGCGCAGTGGCTATAACGTCTAGCCACCACCCAAGAAAAAAAACCCATGATTAGATTTTTTTTTGTAACTAAATAATATTTTTAGAGGATGAGAACATTACATTTATCAAGTACTTTATCACAGAAAATTATATTTTAACTGTGTGCCCGTTAAAGGGTTAAAAATTTAAGCTTTTTTAATTAAATATCCACAACTTCAAAAATACACTTGAAAAGTGTTTTGATTTGCACTTACTAAAGTGACAGAGTTAAGTGAAGATGCACTTGGTTAACATTGTAGATTTTTTATAAAATTTGGATTTTCCATTTCTGTTTTAGAACAAATGCATTTAAAATTGTATGTGGGAGGGGGAGGGGTAAAAGTTGCATAATACTTTTTTTTCATTCTTTTTCTAGTACCGCGCGTACCTTTCATTGACTGGATTCTGTCGTGGAAATTGTTGCCAATCTTTAAACAAAAATAAAGCTGAGTTTGAGAGTCCCTCGTATATAAGTAGTGTTGAAGAAGATTCTCCGGCGTCTCCGTATTCACAACTGATGAAACCACAGAACGAATCCTTTAAATCGTTCGTCCCAAATGGTAAGACATTAAATGTACGACTTTACTTGCAAATTCTTTGAAACTAACGAAACATTATTTTAAGGAAACGTGCTGAAAAATGTACTGAAAAGAACTGGATCTTGATTCATAATAACGTATGTGTACATCAGATATTATTGGGGAAAAATTACCATGCAAATCATAATATTACTACCCTTAAACATCCATCCCATTTTCCTGAACTAACTCCTGTTGATTTTTGTCTACTTCCACAGCAACAATTAAAACTAAATAGACAACTTTTTACAATTATGTAGAAATATTTTGATTGCGATGAGGCTGCTGAAGGAACTTTCTAAAAAAGAGCTCCAGAAACATATCAAACAATTAATTGCATGAAAATATAAAGCACTGTAGAACTGAAAAGGAGAGTATTTTGAAGGGCATATAGCTCAAATTGTTATAAGTAAAGTAAATTAATTTCTATTTTTAAAGATTACGGGAGCTTTTTTACTTTATGTCACATATGTAAAATCTGTTTATTCAATTTACTAAATATTTTCTGAAATTTAAGTATTTCCTGAAAATTATTCAATATTATTTTGCATCTATTAAAATTATTATTTTACTTAAAATCAGATCATAAAGATATGATTTTTAACATTGGAAACTTTATCACATTACATTAGCGCCATTATTCATCACTTATTTGGGGAGGGTGAAAAGATTTTCAACTAGAATGTAAGCATTTATCTTTCAAAACATTTATCTGAATGTTTGTTTCAGCATAAGAAGAAACTTTCAACTCACTAAGAACATTGGAATCTTCCTGATAATTATTTCTGACAAAGCGAAGGCATGAATTTAACAGAACACCACTTGAAATAAATTACTCCAATCTTGTCTATACTTACCATGCGTCAGCACCTTTAGTAATTAATAAATTCACTCATAATACAGACAACGACATTTCTCTTCTCTGTACAGGATGAATCACCATTATTCATGCCTACCTATGTAGAAAATGTTTCACTTCAACGGTACTATTAATGGCTAAAGAATATAATGTTCTCCACATTGTGAAGCTCTTCCTAATGAAAAATCTTCAAAATATTTAACTGAATATTTTTCCCACAGTATTTAATAATCCACGCACCTGTACCCTCTTAAAAGACTTTTCAAAACTAAAAATCAGAAAATGAACCTTTACACTGTTGCTCCAGCCAATTAATTTTTAGATTGTTATTTAACTCACTTTCCCGTTATAAGCATCAGTAATTAAAATGAACATCAGTAATCATGTAAGACAAACTCATATTCTTTTTAATTCTTGTTAACATATTCCCATTAAGCTCGTAAATACATCATTATACTTCTAATCGATTCGCGAACTTAAACAAAATGTTGCATTATAATACATTCGATTAATGTTGTTATGCCATTAAATGTTCATTTAAAGAATTCACGCTCATTAAGTGAAGGAAAATAAGCTATACTAAAAGCAATTAATTGCTTTTCAACACCTAAGTATGTATTCCTGGCATGGAA
>BMAV01023463.1:114688-126088 GCA_019973955.1 Trichonephila inaurata madagascariensis
GTTACAAAAACATATCGCTAATATAGTATATGTTTGATTGTGCTAACATCTGGTTTAAAATAACTACTCTAAGCACGTTACTAATTATGTGCTACTTTCATTTGATGAGAAATAAACATGATTTCAGGAATAAGAAATAGATAACTTTAATCTTTTTAGCGTGTTATTTTTGAACACACTCCAACCCGGAAATATCACGTACGCGAGAAATAGAAGGGGAACTTTCATCCCGAGATTTCTACGGGAGTGAGAAGGAAGGGATTTAACGTTATTGAGAGAGGGGGAGAACATATCTTATCCTTTCCGTATTATCTCCATGTTATCCGAAAGCTTAATCTTTTGGATAAAACCAAGTTTTTGTACCCCCTTTTGCCACTTGATGTAGCATAACTGCAAGGAAGGATAAAACGCGCTGTCTCAATAACGTTGATAGTACAATGTTGAGTGGGACAGAAATTGCATTATCGCAATGACGTATGCCATGTAGTTCCAAATTTTTAAACATAGAATACTATTAAGGTATGTAAATAAAACTTGAACTGTTTTCTGTATTTTTCAAAACGTTCTGTGATGGGCTCATCGCGTTTTCTACTAAAATCCCCTTTTGGGTTCTTTGGGGCCGAAAAGGGCAAATTCCAACCAAATTCAGAAACGAAGAGTGAACATGCAAATTAGAAACCTTTTAAATAGCAGAAATTTAACGTAAGCGAGTTGAGGAGTGATTATGCTAGTCTGGTTTAAGCGCGTGAACTGAAGGAAGAGAAGAAAGCCATCGTTGATTGTGAAGCTATCCGTGACAGAACGATCAAGTCAGGTGGGTCCAATTCCACGCGAGTTAATCCATAGATATTGAGGATCCGAGAGGATTACGATTAAGCAAGAAATTAAGGTAGAATAATTCTAGTATCCATTTGTAACTGTGATATAAACAGAGATTAGGAATAGAAGGAAAAGGGAAATATAGTGGTTAAGATCGCGCTTATTTGGTAATACGTATTGTGTGTTTTCTCACCTCAGATCCGTTGTTATAATGTAAATATTATCATTGTTAGTGTTTAAGTTAAGATCTCTTAATAAAGACATTTTAAGATCATGACAACGCCTGGTTCTTCATTCAATCCCACTCCTCTAGATCACGAAGTTAACTTAGGAGTGAGGTATCACCCACGGGTGAATACTTCACATTTCTTTTTAGATGTGCTCATCATTGCAGTTCGAAACCCAGGTGGGAATTATAATTAAATGTCTAATTACTTTAGGAAATACCTTTCTTATGTGAATAATATCATGCTACTTATATGATTAATACTTGCATTACTATTATTTCAATTTTAATATTCCGATTTAAGGTATCCGACTACGTTCGGAACCGTGATTTTAAAAAAGAGCATAAATAGATAATTTTCATGATATTTAGTGTCACTTAGATTAAAATACATGTATAAAATTGTTTTAAGAACATTTTGACAAAAAAAATATTTAAATACAATATTTCGGCAAAAAATTAACTTAGAATAATCTTTTTTCAAAATGTTCTCCTTTTGTGAAAAACGCTTCTATTATAATATTTTGCCTGTATATAGCACACACATCTGTACAGAGGCTCAACTATGATTTTTGAAAAATTCACATTATTTTCAGTTACAACCATTTGAAATAATTATCTTAAAATTTCTCCCCTCTGTTGTCGTAAAACATGGATAAACCCAATTCTAAGTTATATATTTCAAAAATTCTAGTTGAGCCTCTGTACAGAGGTATGAGCTATATACAGGCAAAATATTATTATAATAGAAGCATTTTTCACAAAAGGAGAACATTTTGAAAAAAGGTTATTCTAAGTTAATTTTTTGTCAATATATTATACTTAAATATTTTTTTATTGTAATACTATTCTTAAAACAATTTCATATGAATTTTCTATTCTAAGTGACACTAAATATCATAAATATTATCCATTTACACCTTTTACAAAATCACGGTACCGAACGTAGTCGGATACCTTAGTAATTTGAATTGTCCTTTCTCAATTTTTCTGTACTCCAAGAATATTTTAATATTTTTCCGATATTGAATATACTTTGATTATTGAGCATTTTAATGCAATTTTCAGTTTTTCCTTTCCTTCTTTGTTCTTCCTGGATTATATTTAAGCCAGCGTTTCTCAAACTGTGGGACGCGGCCCCCTATGGGGATGTAATAACTCTACCAGGGGGCACGAGCATATTCAATAGTCGAATACAAAGGATTATTTAAAAAAAGTTATTAATTTACTGAAAATAAACAAACAAGAAACATTTTGACATAATAAAAAAATAGAATACACATTTGCACAGATATTACGCGCATTGACACTTATAACTGTATCTGTATATTGCCCGATGTATTTTCTAATTAATTTATCAATACTAATTTAAGAACAAATTAATAATTACCAGTGACTCCATGTGTGTGGGCTTGTCATATATAAAATTACTTACAAAAATATTCACTTATCTTGATAATTTGTGCGGTTTATAATTAATCCCTTGACTGTCGATTAAAATTTACGCGATTCGCTCTCAAATGCCACCGTTTTCCAAGTATGCGATGCATTGGGGGAAGGGAAGAAAAGGAATTCATAAGCAAATCCCCTGAAATAAGTAAATTCTTCGCAAATAATATCAAGGTCCTTTTATTGTATTCCAAAGCCTTCGGAATAATTTTTTGGATGCATGAAAAGGATACAGAAAAGATTGTACTTCGGAAAGACATATATATACGTCCGAGGAAATTAACGCTTTGGTTGAGCGAGACGCTTACATACGCTGGTGGCACTTAAGAAGAGAAAGTCGTATTGTAGTTTTAGCGTTTAAGTATAGCATTATTAAATTCAAAAAAATGTTATTGTTTGGAGGGGGCGAAGAAAATTATGAATGAATATTGGATCACAAATATTGAAAGTTTGAGAAGCACTGATTTAAACTAAAATTTATTTTCTATTTGCTTCATTTCAGTTGTTACATCGAACTGAATGTCATTTGTAATTTTTAATTATGTAAAACAAAAATTACAATTTTGTCATAATCTAAAGTTTTAAGCATTTTTTTAATGAAAAGCTACAATGCGTTTATAAAAGAAAGTAGTTAAAAAGGAAAATTGGAACAAAGTTTAAATTAAATTACACAAACATTAGAGATCAAATCAAAATTAACCAAAACTCTGGTGATTTAAATACTAATAAAAGTTTTCGTCTTATACCTAATTGTATAAAATCTAAAGAGTAAAAACAATAAATTGGAGCAAAACCATTCAATTCGAATAGAAGCATTGCCAATACATCATCCTAAGTGATACGTCTCTGCATAATTTGTAACGTAAAATATAATTAAAAACCGTAATAAATGTCAAAGAATTTACCAAGGAAATTGAACTTTCATAATAAAATGCTTTTACAACCTCGTAAAGTGAAAGAAATTTGCATTTCTGTTCTCTTAACAATACATATCTAACTTGCAGATATAAGCGAAACCAAAGATGTAATTACTGATAATACTTTCGAATCTTTTTAACTTTCGGAGTAGAATTTCTTATAAAATGATATTAAACCATTGGTGCGCTCAAGGGCGGGGAGATATTGGACCCCCACCCTTCGCCTTTGATTTTTTTTTTTTTTGATTGATTATAATAATATGAAGATAGCACGTAAAATTTAATTAAGAATTAGTTATTAATAATTTATTTTGTTGCTCATACTAATTACTTATTTAATAGTTTATTTTTTTTTTACTGCTTTTTGTTTCCAGCAATCAACAAAATCAAAAGAATATTTTGCCAGCGTATTGGGGTGTGATACGAGAATAGTGAAATTTCGCACCTGTACCCTTTCCCTTGAAAAATTCCTGTGTGTGCCACTGTATTTAACCTATTTAATAATAACTAGAACAGTGCTGTAATATTTCTTCAGTTTTATATTATTTAGCATGTTCTTCAGTTAGTTAGTTGGCTGGTTTTATAAGCACAAAACTGCATCCAGAAAGTACGTTTACCTATTTAAGAAAATAATAAGAAATCACATTTTCAGGAATATATTTATTTGCGACTACAGCAATGTTTCAGCTATTTCTCAACATAGTGTAACGTCGTCAGTCATTCGTACCCAAGAAAATTTGTTACAGCCATACTTAAATTATTTAAATAGTATTTAATAGATTCCAAAAATTATTCATTAAATAGGCCAAGGCCGGGCGGACAGTCTTTATCCCTAGCAGGAACAGTCCATAGCTTTTCCGGGCTCCAGTTTACTCCATGGCTCTATCTCTCCAAGTTCCCCGCTCCGTCCAAGTCGCTCCAGGTTTTTCTCTTCTCGTCCGATCGTCTTTCCTCGTCCGTTTTTTCTTCTCCGTCCAAATTCACCCCTTTTAAACACCAGGGGCGGGTCCACCACGCGCCCCTCGTTCTCCTCATTGGCAGGTCAAAAAAGAAAAGGTCTGCCCTCGTCCCCGGGCCATCTGCGTCCCTCAATTTCGCGGAAAACACGAACATATTCACCATCCGTCTCGAATCCAAGGGCGCCATAACTCACATCTATTCATCTCACACCTGGGCTTCACAGCCCCACTCTCAATGCATCGTCTTCTATTCAAAACTTTCATAAAGGAATGCCTATCGACATCGACATTCCTTAGCCATTGTATATTCCAGACCAGATGTCTGCGCTGGAGCGAGGCCAGTTAACAAACAATGACCCCATGGCCACCTGCACCTGTCATCCAACATCTGTTTGGTGATGGATGGATAGGGTGATTTCAGATGAATTGACGGGTGGGGTTCACATCAATTGAAGACGTCACAATAGCCACCACCAGAATTGAGACATTTGTCGTATCGTAGGATCAACTTTTGTATCCCTCTGTCGTAGAACTCTGCCGCCTGTGAATGGAACCAGCGTGTGGCAGACGTCTTCAGCTCTTCGTCGTTGCCAAAACTCTCAACGTTTACTGTTTCACCACGTGGAAGGAAGTCAATTAGCAAAATGCCCTTCCTGTCGCAGAACATCGTGCACATCATTTTCCGTACCGACAGCGTCTGTTTGAATTTCGTCCAGACCGGAGATCCACTCGGCCACCAATGCATTGACTGCTGCTTGGTTTCTGGGGTAAACTGAGAAATCCAAGTCTCATCGCCCGTGGTGATCCTGTCGAGGAACTCGTCACCGCCATCGCTATACTGTTGCAGAAACGTCAGTGCTGCTCCTAAGCGTTGAATTTATCCTCGACAGAATCTCGCAGGCGCGGGAGAAGGAATAAGAGTTATCTTTTCGGACCACTGCTACCATGCTACTGGCACGAGGAGGGATCTGTCCGGCTGACATATGCTTGATACGTCATAGATCTGTTACGTATGCGCAATTGACACGGCTAATTACGTTTACTTTAAAGGGGAAAACATCGGGAAACTTACTTTCTGGATGCGCTTCGTATAAATATACAGGGTGATTTGCTACCAGACCGACAAACTTGCACAAGGTGTGTAGGAAGTACAGAAATCACTCGGAATCATATAGGAATGCAGGGTTGCAAATGCCGTTGTTGCGAGCTATGATGTAAAGAAGCAGAGAAAATAAATTATAGTTTTAAAAAAACTAAGAAATACGCTTTTATAGTGAATCGAACTAAAAAGAAGGGAAAAAAATTCTTAATATAAGAATAAAATGATTTACGAGAAAATTAATGTCATGAGGTAAAAGCGTGGGGTGCTCTATAATAATTGTTATAATTTCTTGCTAGTTCTATTCCAAAATGCTGAGTTAGGGTAAAAATTTAGTACAAAGCAAACCACGCTTTTACCATAATGACATTGATTTTATCGTAAATCATTTTATTCTTATATTAAGAATTATTTTTTTACTTTTTGGTTCGATTAACCATAAAAGCGTGTTTCTTAGTTGTTTTTAAACTGTAATTTATTTTTCATTTTTTAGTTTGATCTGAAGTAAAAGCATGTATTTTTCGTTTTTTTAACTATCATTCATTTATACACTTTTTTTTTTTAATTTTTGGCCTGCGACTGAAAAATTTTGCTCATCCCTGAGTTGAAACATTTTTTTTTTTTTTTTTTGAAATGCACGTGGGGTTTTTTTTTAATTTTTTTTTTTATTTCCATTTTTATAAATATTGGACAATTGCTTATACTATAAGAAATTGCTAACGCAAAAAAGAAAAAAAAAGTTTTTGTTTTTAGAGTTATTCTTAATCTTTTAGTCGCCAAATCTGGAAATGGGATCTTGAATTAGTCACCAAATCTGGAAAGGGTAAATAGAATTAGTCACCAAATCTTGCAATGGTACATGGAATTAGTCACCAAATCTGGAAATGGTATAATGAATTAGTCACCAAATCTAGATTATCCTATCTCCTGATTATCTTTTTCAGGACAATGGTATAAAATTATGAAATTATTGTATTGTCATCGGTCCTAGACAAGTGTGCAAAACTTCGAATTAATCTGACCTTTTAAGGTGTGTAAAAATCGAGTTCAAAGATTCCATCACATACAAGTGAAATTTATAAAAGCGTGTTAAAAACAGGAACCACAACACATTAATGGGATTAAAAGCATTTTATTGAAAGGTCGTACTACAGAGGTCATCTGGAAGGCCTCATTGCTGCACTACATGGAATTCCTTACGTTCTGGAAGATTCCTGGTATATTACCTATCCTCTCGGTATCTACAGATATTCGAGCGATGAGATCTTTATCTAAAGAAACATATCTCTCATACATCAAACTCTTTATGTGACCCCAGAAGAAAAAGTTCACATACTTTTGAACACCTGTTGTAGTACAACCTTTCAAAAAATTATTTTCTGCCCCATTAATATGTTGCTGTTTTTTCCCTGCTTCATTGCAAAATAGCTCGCAACTACGGCATTTGCGTCCTTACAATCATACGTGATCCCAAGTTGTCTCTACAAGTTTATCGATCTGGTAGCGAATCACCCTGCATGTCGAATATTTGTTTTATTTGTTAGTAAATAAGGATATAATGTAACAAAATGTATCATTGTTGCAACCTTAGGTTGATATCGAAACTTACCATGCTTACCATAGATCAGTGATGGCGAACCTATGATCCGTGGGTCAGACACTGACCCACGCAAGCTTTTTTACTGACCCACGATTGCTAGGTAACCACTTGTTTACTTACGAGGGTCTATTTAGATTTTCTAATTTGTGTGGACTATTTATCTTCTATTTGAATTTTTCCAGCCCATTGACACAAATGCAATTTAGATGCTGTCTGTAGCCTTCAGTTTGATCATTACAGTTCCAAACACTGGCGTAGCTAGTCGTAAGTGGACCCCGTATCCAAATTCTTTGGGGGCCCTTTTCGGTGGGCTCTCAATATTTTACTGTCTCTTTTTACGCATTTTGGGGTCCCTGAAGCTTGGGGGCCCCGTATCATTGATAAGGCTGATACCGCGGTAGCTACACCCCTGTTTCCAAGGCTACGCAAATGACAACAAATGTACATGAAAGTATGTAGTATTTGAAATAAAGCAAGTGCTTACAAAATATCAAATGAAGTGTATAATTTTGCTCACATTTTGTTTCTTGAAAAACAATCAAAAACCAAAGCAAAAAACCATATTTAAAGCTTTTTCTTCGGATAAAATACAGTTATGTTTGTAGAAAGAGACTTCCATAGTGCCTTTTTTTAACCATTATAAGCCAATTGAATTTAAAGATGTTTAGTTTTAAAAATACTCAGTTAAAAATTTTTAAACTTAACTCTGGTGCAAATGGGCATTCGTGACCCAAGCGCTGGTACTAAAAAAATATGAACAAAATTTGACCCATGTCCGAAAAAGGTTCGCCATCCCTGCCATAGATATTAAAACTTATGATAGATAGGACATATCGAGCCTCGGTAATCTAGTGGTCATGGCCAAGGACTCGTGACAGGCGTGTCCCGATAATGACCTCTGGTACTGTGACGGGGCTTTACGTGAATTTCTGTTAATCGTCTTTGGAAATCTTTGGGGCCAACAATCGAGTTATTTCACAGCCAGCCCTCTCAAGAAGAAACCTTGAATGCAGATTAGCTAATATATATATAGTGGAAGTTTAGTAATTGTGAAAAGAAGGAAAAGTAGCTGAGTCGCTGAAAGCAGTGCTGTTACGGCAAGGATCAGAATTTAGACGCGTGACTATAGGATAGGCTTTAGCTATTAAAATAAATTAAGGAAGGTTTCTTAAGATAACTTTGAGTAAAGTTAAGCTATTAGGATTTCGTGCGCTTATTCACATTGGGTTTTGAGCTATTGTTCTATCACTCTAAAGTTTATTTTTACAGTTTGTTTGCCTTAGATTATTATACTTGATAATAATAAATTGGATTTTTTTTTCTCATGTCTAGTTTGGGTCATCAATCTTTACCTCCTACAGATTTAGGTCGAATAGATGAAGAGATTGCTTCCCCAGGTGGGAGGCCATTACAGTGCCCCTGAAGAACCACCATGCAGATGGGCTGAGGCACATTAAATCTACTGAACTTCACTGTCCTCCCATTGGCGTGGTGTAGGAGTTCAGAGAAGGGATGCCAGCAGTGGTGCAGTCCTCTTCACTTTACCATGGTTCAAAATTACAAGGCCCCTTACCCATAGCCTTCATGGTGCTTTATAATGTGACGTTAATAAACACACTAGTAGAGAAAATATGATTAGGATATTTCAAAATCGCAAAGTGCGTGCTTAACGAAGCAAAGTACTCGCACAGAAGTGGAAGCATACTATATACTTTTTAGTGGATTAAAAAGCTGTAACAAAATAATACTGAATTAATATTTAATTAGAATGCAAAATACTAGTTCATGAATTACATTCAAAGAATTCAAAACTTGGGAAAGAAAAAAAATACTTAATGTGCTAAACTCTATTTTTTTTTTAATGGAATGTTCCGATTTGCTTGCTTAATATGTAAATAAGAAATCTGTATTTTTTTAAGTAACATTTCTACTTTTATAAAGAGTACATTTTTTACGATAATAAAAATCAAATGAGTCTCTTGATTTAAAAAAAAAACTAAACGTATTTTGACTTTCTTTTTCTTCTTTAAATCGCACTATTTTTCTTTCTTAGCATCATTTTTATCTAATCACATCTATGAAGTTTTTTTAAAATAAAAAGACAGAGAAACGTCGCTAAATTTTATGACTGGTATCGCGCAAGACTTAAAAAAGCCTCTTTAATCGTATACGCCTTTCAAACTCAAACTCATTTCTTGGTTATTTGTTCTTTGAAAAGAGACGAAAAAAAAACATGAAACTATAAATTGATCGTGAAAACTATCAAACATGATCACAGCATATAAGTGACGTTATAAAAAAACCAGTTCAGAGATCGGCAGCCAGTTACCTTTCTTTTTTTCTTTCTGTCGTCCAACAGCTTTCCGAGCACGGTTAGAAAATAACTCTTCCAAACTTAAGAGTGGTTCGAAGATTGTAGATATCAAGGACCGATCTTCGAGGCCGTAAAGAAATGCTTAGTGCTCAAATTAAGCTCAGATGACGAAGTACTCACCAGGGGGCGCTAAAACTTGTGTCCCATGAAATAGGGCCTTTAGGTACTTGGTCATAAAACCAACTCGAGACAATGGACGTCTTCCGTTAACAGGAGGAATGAGGGCAAAAACAACAACAAGGCAGGCTGTTGGTGTCAAGCTGACTAGGATGGAGTAAGGGTTAAAAAAACGAAGGAAAAAATTGTCGCCATTTAGTCTTTATGGCTTTGTAACTTCGGACATGAGTTTGCTTCTTCAATTGTTCGTGAAACCTGTGGTTGTTTCTTATTTCACCTTATATTTTAATTCTTCTTTTTTTCAGTCTGGATGGCTATCTTGTTCGAAATGTTGAGAAAATTACGAAAGTGTAAATTGGTCTGCTTAGAACAAAAAAAAATTCTATGTCGGGTCGTTGATAAAGAGAGTGGTTTTATTTTGCGCATTAACTTATGCAACATGAAAGTTATTATTTTAATTCTTTCAAAATAATAATAAAAGAATTCATTCACAAAAGGTATAAGTAAGAACGATATGCGAATTTATAAAACTAAAATGAAAAAGAAAAAAAATTCGAAAGTATTTTAAATGCTTAACACAAATCTCTACATTCGAAATTTTTTTTAAAAAAATTAAGCAACTTTAATTTATATGTGAAGAATTTTTTTATGAGGTAAGATATCTTTTTGTCCATGAAAAAATTTCATAAGTTGATAGCTTAAAAAAATATAAAAAGTATAAATAAAAATATATTATGAAAGTATACATAAAAAAGTATAAGTTTATAAAAAATTTTGTAAGTTTAAAAGAGCTTCATCTGTTAAATTATATAGTTATAGAAAAATCAATGAGTTCTTATCAAATATTTAAGTAGCTTCTCCAAACTTTTGTCCCACTAATTGTTTTATTATATTCCTCATTAATAACCTGAAGCTATGCACGCATTAATTTTAACACACAAGTATAATGTTATTTTCTTACTGAATACCTATTCTTTATTTTTATTTTAACCACCATGCTCTGTACAATATTCCATAATGCGAAATCAAATATTTCAATTGAACGCGATTCGTATCTCTAGTTTCTAAAGCTTGCTATCGCATTTATTATTTATACTTGTTATATTGTTACTTATTAATCGTTATATATGTTACTATTAAAGTATTTATAATTCAGTTATTGCATAGGATAACTAGATATTTCATTAAATAACTAGACAAATCAGTTAAAGTATATAATAGATGGAAAATTCCATACTTTACCTAGTTATTCTGTAAAATATCTAATGATTAACCGTTTAAGTGAAAAATAAACATTTACAAGGTTATTCTACAAAAAACACTGATCATAAATGGCTAAATCCTCTCGAAAAATACATTTTATCCCTATTTCGGATGATTAATTGGTAAATAATAAGGAAAAGTAGATGATATAACTTATCATTGCTCATGTTGCTAACATTAGTTAAACTGAAAGGGAAAAAAAGCACATGTTAAGCACCCGTTACTGGCACAATTAACTTTTCTACTCCCTAAACTTCCAAGATATTATAATGCTGGAGTAACCAATAGTCCCCGTACTTCTATATGTACTGTTGTATCACTTTTTACCCCTGCTGTAAAAGTTAATAGTTTTTCTGGAGTTAGTGCAGCACTTTTTTACTTTTATCCCCCTCTTGTTTAATAAAGATTCAAAGCTCTCTCGCATTAAATATTTCTTATTTACAGGTTAGTCTTCCATTCTTACTGAAGTCATTGCTTGAAAACAGGTTGCAAAAATATCTGTTAATAATCCAAAACGTAAAACACTAACACAGTGCTTCTCAAAGTTGCAATACTCGCGACCCAATATTCAATCCTT
>BMAV01023463.1:138919-151495 GCA_019973955.1 Trichonephila inaurata madagascariensis
ATTTTCAACTTTGCCACCCTTATAACCAAACTTCCATTTTCACATCATGGCAACATGGGTTTGGGGCCTTAACAGATTAGCTCTCTTTCATTAGCTTTTCCATACAACGCTTCCCAGACGATACCTAGACTCGAACTTACGACTAAACAGAAACTCTATATAAAAATCAATTATACATGTAGAGAGAAAAATGAATGGGAAAAATGTCAAAATTCTAAATAGATTTTGGAGTAATCTATAAACATTGCAGGCTTAGGACCTATTTGTGAAGTAAAAACCACTTTTGAAAGGGGTAGCAAACTTTCATTAAATTAAGTATAATCAAATTTAAATAAAACTATAATTAAATTTGTAGCATCAATAATTTGTTTTGATGTATTTTTAATAATAATGTCAATTAAATTAATATTTCATACGTATTTTTTATTATTATTTCTATAAATAAAATGTAATACCATCTACGTACTGAAAAAAGAAGTTTTTAAATGAAAAAATTTTCAGATAGTTTGTAAAAACAAATTATATTTTTCATCCTAAAAATACAGCATCATAAAATTCAAGAAGTAATAAATAAGTTGCTATCCTTACAAATGTAATTTTTAATAAAATTAAAAGATTGTTCTTGTTTTAAGCAATGTAGTGCATCAAGTTATTATTTCCTGTTTTATCTGATTTTGGATAAACGAAACATTTGCTGAATTAAATATAGTTTATAGTAATGTTTATCTAAACAGAGATATTGATGAGACAATTCCAAAAAATGGTATTTCAATAACGTTGAAGTTAAATTCTTCTCTTTTCTATCATTAAATTAATGCATATTAAGATATTATTTAATTGTAATTTAATGTCTAGAAAAATTGTTTTATTGACATTATTGTTTGTTGGAATCGGCTTTAGATAATAATTAATAGTCGGTTTGGCTTTCTTGTTTTTCCAAAGAAAGATAAGATCATCAATAACATGATACAAATAATATAATGCATTATTTATATATTAATACAAGATAAAGAAAAGATAAATGAGAAAGTCACATAAGTATAAATGGAGTTCTGCTAAAAAATTACTTTCATGAAACATTACTGGATAAACTCTTTAGGTTGTTTTTAATAATTCTCTTGCAAAACTTGTCAAATAAGTGAGTTAGACTTATCATAATTTCTAATATTTTTTGATTTATCATAATCAAAAATTTGCAATAGTATTTTAATCACATTATTAACAGTAAAAGAATTGAAAAGATTTTCAAAATATAAACTTTAAATATAATAAATTATACAGTTTTACGCTTACTTATCTTGCGTGGTCTTTACCAAAAAAAATTCTCAGTAATTACTAAAAAAGTATTAAATCTATTAAAAGGAATCTTTTGAGTTTAATAGAATTTTTTGTGAAATTTAAGAGTTAAGAATACAAGTGGATAATCAAATTCATTAATGTAAATTCCTAATTTTTAAAAATTGCTGAAATGCATTATTTTGTTTTATTATATACCAAAGAGAAAAAACTCAAAGTAAGTTCAATCAAAGACCAAAAGAGTTCCCGTTACTCAGAGAAAAAAGAAATAGTGTTTTTCCTAGAAAAGATTCGTACAAAATGATTTTCTATCTCAGGTTGTATTTTTAAAATGATGAGAAATTTCGTCATTACTTTGAAAAATGCTCCTTGTGCAAATCCTTAGGAACGTTTTCATTGCGCTTGATAGTTTCAGAGAATATGAATGCTTGTTTCATATTTGTATAGATTCTAAATCGATTTTTTACGACCAGTGAAAAATAAAAGAATAAATTATGCTTTTGAGGTAGAAATGATACAATCATGGTTCTCAAAAAAGTATTCGAACCCTAATCAACCGAGCAGAGCTCTTTTAGAACATTTGTGTAGAAATGTGAAAAATACGTGTATAGAAGCTCGTTTGTTCTAAAAATATGTATTGAGTATGAAAATTTTTTGAAAAAATATGAATACAAAATTGAAAAATACGAGTTTAGTTTTGCAAAACATACCTAGTCATTTAATTAAATTTTTGGTTCTAAAATAGCTCAGAAAAAAACTTAGGTAAAAAACAAAACCCGAATTCAATTTATTTAGATGCAATTTTACGTGACATATTCCAGCATATTGAATGAAATTTTTGAGAATTCTAAAGTGTACTTTTAAACAATGCATAAATTATATTATTTAAAAAATATATTTAATAGAATCGATGATTGCATTGAATGATGTAAGTAATGAAATTGTGTATCATAGGTTTTTATTTAATATAGCTTTAATATAGCAGATAATTGAGAAAGTTGAACTAAATTTCTATCCCAAAAGTCGCCAAAAAAACCCCAAAGATCATTTTGAAAGAAGAATTTCACTATAATGTATACTATTTCTGCGCATCATTAACTCAACTAAATTTAATCATTCCAAAGCACCTTTATACATCTACTTTGTATATATCTTGGAGGCCACCTGCTCAACTTCACTCACAAATCGAATTAATGTAAAAGTAAAAAAAATAATAAGAAAGAAAAATATTCTCTAAAGTTTCTGCTTAAAATATGAAGAGAAAAAAGGTATTTTAAATTCACAGAGTAATTTATTCAATTTTCTCAATTTTTTAAAATACAGTCGAACCTCCTCATAACGAACCTCTATATAGCGAATTTTTCTATTTTGCGAATTTTTTCTTGGATCCAAGAACATTTCACTATTTTCCTCGTAAAATAAACTCCCAATAGAGAAGTGCATTTTTAATATAACGAACTTTTTCTTGTGATTCAATTTTTTTTTCTCTCTATGTTTTAAGTATTTCTGGACATTTCAAGTTATTCTCTTTTTTAACACATTTTATCGTGGTCATAAAGGGAGTTTTGGTGCATTACAAAGATGTGAGGCGTATTATGAAACAAAGAATTTTTTCACTAAAAAAAATTAAAAAAAGAAAAACTCAAACAAAATTAACAGATTTTAAGAGTAATTAAATTTAAGGACGTATGTGGTAATGCATATTTAGAGTCTCTATTTATAAAAAATAATGTATGTTTAAAATTACTTGTATGCTTTATATTAGAAAATGTCGTTAAAATTCATTAATTTTAATTTAAAATTATTTTCTTAAAGTGGAAAAAAATGCAGTACATACCTCGATATTTTTTTTGTTATCCTTGCAGTTTTTCTTTCTTTCTTTTATTTTATAGACAAGATATATATAATACATGAATATTAATTTACAAAAAGGTGTAAAAAATTACTTTTTTTAATGTATAGTGTTTATGGATTTAAAATTTATTTTATGTGGTTTATAAAGTATATTAAAAGATGAGCCTCTATATAACGAATTTTCCATACAACGAACTTTTTTTCGGGATTTAGCGACTTCGTTATATAGAGGTCCAATTATACTTACTTAAAAGAAACAGGGATATTTACTTATGAAAGAAAATTTTCTTTCTGAGAAAAATTATCGCTAAAAATCTCACTCTTTGACCCCTACTCAAGAATTTAAGCCATTACACTAATTGGCAGAATATTTTTCTGTTAAAACTGAAACCCATTTCTGACGATTCAGAGGATTCTTAGTTTTTCGTGCTTCTTTCAAGTTATTTGCCTTTGATAATTTTAGAAACAGAATTACTAATTATTTCTATCTTTCTGAATCAAATATATACGAAATCAAAAACAGAATACTTTATGGGAACGATTTTGTAATTTTTTTTTCTCGTTTGCATTTTGAGATAAAATTTTAGCAACTTCAGAAAAATAGTCTAGTAATGCCTTCTTTTGATTGGAATGTAAAATGAAAGATTTATTTTGAAACTAATTCCTAAAATTGAAAGATTCCTCTAAGTTTACATAGCTGTGTTTTCCGAGAAGAAATATTCATATCAAAATATTATAAAACATGAATAGGGGCTGTGGCTAACCTATTGGTTAGAGCATTGGACTCCAGACCGGAAGTCTCTGGGTTCGATGCCCGATGCCACCAAATACAGAGTACACACGGAGTACGTGCTCGTTAAATTAGTGGGTCCGAAAGTCTTGTGGGTGGTCGCAGCAGAAACAACGAGTGCAGGGGGTTGGAGAATATTTCCCATCCCTCCAGTTCCATTCCTAAATTGTGGAGGTGGAGATAAACGGTGTCGCCATCTATCGTAAAGAAGTCCAACCTGTCTCGGGCTCTGGCAACTTTCATTCCCTCCCTTCGGGAAGGACACGACAACAACAAAAACATAAAATGGTGTAAAAATCTGGTTTTTTGAATTTAAAAAAAAAAATTTTTAAAATAATTTAGAAAGCAAAAAAAAAAACCCTCTAATTGAAAGTAAAAATGAGAACACGTCCACAAAACCTCCTCCTAATACTGTTTGAACGCAGACAACTATCAAAAAATTGAAGTCTGATCATAAAAGAAAATCCGACGTTGCATCGAAACTAGAATGCCATTATTCATAAAGGTTTAAAGTTAAAAAAGATGTTCAAACCTGAAGTTTATATCTGCTTTTTCCAAAAAATATTGATGAACGAAAAGCAAATTGTAGAAAATTATATGAAAAACTCCTAGATGTTGAAAAATGGAAATTTGTGGCAATGCTTGATGAGGCATGGGTATATTTAAGCGACTGTAATAAAATTTGATCAATTTTTTATTGTTCCACTGACGGTAATGATAGCACGAAATGGTTACGCCAGTGTACAGTAAAGATCCCAAAGGGATTCATGATACCTGAAGGATTATGTTAAAACGGCAAATGAAAAATCAAAAAAGTCTCAAATAAAGCCAGAATTCATTCACTTTACTATCAGCAAAATATTTTTTAACCAATTCTTATAACCTTATATGAAAAGGACATTGATAATGTTGAGCTTCAAATGGATGAAGCCTCTTGTCAAACGTCTAAGTCAACTGCCACTTATTTAGCAAAAAAAGAATCAGAAACAGGAATAAAGTGTATCCCATTTAAGGTATCCGACTACGTTCGGAACCGTGATTTTAAAAAGCGCATAAATAGATAATTTTCATGATATTTAGTGTCACTTAGATTAGAATATAAGTATAAAATGGTTTTAAGGACATTTTGACCAAAAAAAGTATTTAAATACAATATTTTATCAAAAAAGTAACTTAGAACAACCTTTTTTTCAAAATGTTCCCCTTTTATAAGAAATGCTTCTAAGATAATATTATTTTTCTTATATAAAGGAAATTCTAGTTAAGCCTCTGTACAGAGGTCTGAGCTGTATACAGGCAAAATATTATTATAATAGAAGCATTTTTCACAAAAGGAAAATATTTCGAAAATGGGTCATTCTATGTTCATTTTTTGTCAAAATATTTTACTTAAATAATTTTTTACTGTAATACTATTCTTAAAACAATTTTATATATCTTTTTTAATCTAAGTGACACTAAATATCATAAATATTATCCAGTTATACGCTTTTGAAAAAAATCATGGTTCCAAACGTAGTCGGATACCTTAATGAAGTAACTCTAAAATCACCTGACGCTTCTCCAATGGACTTTTTTACTTTCGAATTGTTAAAATGAGCTTTAGGAAAACATCGTCCAAGAACTCTGGATGGACTTTGGGAAACGGTTCAAGAGGAATGTAGTAAAATTAGCATAACAGTACTAAGAAAAAATTTACTTTCATAAGGAAAATTCGAGCTAGAGCAACTGTCAAGAATCATGGCTATAAGATACAAGCAAGTTCTCGCAAAAAGTATAGCATTTATAGATAAGAATTAGCTCTGAAAATCGCTTCCGTAAAATGAGAATGACCTTCTGCATATAACAAATTTTTCTAGAAAACTAAAAATCCAAAGCCTCAGGAAAAAAAAGTTTTATCTTCACAAATTAACGTGTATGTATGTCTGAGTGTATGATACTCAGAATAAAAAGAGGATAAATGATTTTTTTCTTATTTCTTTATTAAGAAATCTGCAATTCCCCATTCTCTCTGCTAAATCTTTTCTACCTCAAAAATTACCTTGATAATTATTATTAAAACAATGATAAAAGACTATAATCAATTAAAGAAATTTAATTGATTAAGTTTTATACTTATATTACTATTTTTATTTATTTAGTTCGTAAATAATTCACTATGTGTCCTTTTTTGGTGTTTGATCGGTTGAAAATAGTTGTAATTTTAGAGTTGCTATTCATACCTTTAATTCAATTCAAAACATCATTTTTTACTTGAAATGATGTTTTCAAATATTTTTCCTTTCAAAGGGGCTGCAGAATGATATTTTTATCATTGCAGACCTAGTACATTCTCCAGGAGTTGGTATCACTATTTAGTGTGGCGCCATATAGGCGATGCTAATTGCCGCAAGGAGTTTTGACACCCAATTTAAACCACAGAGGGAGGCACTTGATCTCTGATGACTTGAACTTCTTCCGTGAATTTAATTTTGCTGAGAGCTCCCAAGTGATCGTTTACATGCCGCATATTTATACGATATGGACATGGTCGATTGACTTCTTGAAAATCCACTGACTTGTGCCGGGGTTGAACCCGCAACCTTAAGTGACGGCCAGCGACAAATTAACTACTCCACCCAGCCGGCTGTGTTTTCAAGTACAGTCGAACCTCACTATAACGAAACTTTATACTGCGAATTTTTCTGTATAGCGAACTTTTTCCTGGAACCTTGCACATTTCACGATTTTCTTCGTAAAATAACCTCTCTATATCGAAGTGCATTTTCTATATAACAAAACTTTTTCTTCTGTAATTCAGTTTTTGTTCTCCCTTTTTTTTTAAAGCATTTCTGAAAAAATTTCAAGTTATTCTTCCTTTAACTCATTTTATGGTTGTCATAATTCTTGAACTGGTTTTATTAGATCCTAACTCACCGAGAGAAAGAGAGTTCTGAAAGTTTCATCCAAGAAGTGCAACCCTTAACCACCATGCCCAGTTCAGAAGAAACATCTTCGATATCCTCTTTCACCCTCAATGGAGTTGTCCCGTGTCCCCGTGTTCTAATTATAAAATAATGTATGTTTAATATTATACACACACACACTTGTATGCTTTAAATTATAAAAATTCCTTAATATTTTATTCTAAAATTAATGAATTTTATTTTCTTAATATTGAAAATATAGTGAATTCTTCGACTTCTTTTTTCTTGTTTTCCTTGCAGTTTTGCTTTCTTTCTTTTTTGATGGGTAAAATATATAAAACAAATATATATTAATTTACAAAAAGGTGTGAATAATTACTTTTTTTAATGTCTAGTGTTTATGAATTTAAAATTTGTTTTATGGGGTTTATAAAGTATATTAAAAGGTGAATATCTATATAACGAATTTTCCATATAACGAACCTTTTTCCAAGATTTAGCGACTTCGTTATATATATATATAAAGGTTCGAATATATTATAAATTACCTTACATTGCATCATTAGCAACCTAGAAAAAAAAGAATGGTTTCAATAATTAATGAATAAGTATAAAATAATTCCACAACTAATAGCTCTCATTCGTCTAGAAGAAAACACAATTTTCTTTTCCTAAAGCAATTGAATAATAGTATTCTCCAATAGAAGGAATTGTTAAATGCGAATTTCCGACATTTTGGTTTCTTCGAAAAGCATGGAATTCCGCCGGAATGAATTCGTGCAACTGTGTCTTTGAAAAGGAAATTTGCATTTTTCTAATTAAATGACAAAAGGAATTCCACATTCGTTCTGTCTTCTTGAGGTTGATACTTACCACGGCAGAAATAATAGCGAAAGAAGCGAACTTCACTTTTGTTTCCTGAAATTAATCGGATGAATCATTCCCCCTCGATCAAGTTCGGTTTCCTTCAATACTTCGTAATTTCTTTCATTTTTTTTTTTCCTCTCTTTTTGTATGAATGGCACAAGTTGCAGATACTAAATTAGATTTTATTTTTCAAAGAATAAATTGAAAGAGAGCTAGGAAATATTACAAATGGATTCGTTAGATCTCGTATTCTTTCTTAATTTACTTATCACATCTAGTTCCAAAAACTAGTGTAAACTCCTTTATTTGAGTTCACCTGGGGTACGCCTACAGCAAACAAAGATCAAATGATCGCCTCTATGAGGAAGTAAGTCAAATATTTTTAACTGTAAGCAAACACAGAAGATTATTTTCTAGTCAAAAATAAATAAAGGTAGGATGCTCGTAAAGTAAGTCGTCCTTGTTAATCTTTGGAACTCTGAAACACAAAATAAAATCATAATTTTCTATCTATAGTATAGTTTCATAATGCTATTAATGTAAATTCTAATGCAGAATTGAAAAATTATTGCATGATCACAATAATTCACATAACTCAGGAATTTGCCTTTCTTACGTAAATAAAGAATTTTCACGACTAACGAGTACCTGAGCAATAGCTTCCCACCAATAAGGCGTGTCCGCGGTAGCCGAGTGGTATAGGTATCGGATCGTGGCTTGCCTTGTCACGAGTTCAAGCCCAGTACCACTAAAGACCCTAATGTACGGCAGCCATACACGTTAAATCTGTCGAGAGCTGAAACATCCTCCCGTTGGTGTGGTGTGGTAGTTAGGAGAGGGGGTGCCAGCTCAGATGTCATCCACGTCACTTGACCATGGTTCAAAATTGCATTGTCCGTCGCCAAAAACCCTCGAACAGTGCGACGTTAATATTCAATCAATCAATCAAACCCACCAATAAGGGGGCTTACTGTTTTCAGAAAACACTTTTGCGTATTATTTGGATACCTTGATGATCCTTTCCGCATGTTAAGAATATCCTTTCTTATCAAATAAAACTAATTTCTCTTTACCTCCCTTTTGAAATGTTGCATTCAATTTGTTGAATTTTACTACTACAGGGACTCTATTTATGGTATCATTCCTATTAGTTTGTTAGTAATGTTTGTTTTATATCCACACACAGGTATGTTTATGACAAATACGTGCTGTTAATGTGTGTGAGACATATATATGTATATAAGTCAGTGCTTCTCAAACTTTCAATATTTACAACCCTATTTTCAATCATAATTTTCATCGCGCCCCTACGTACAATAACAATGCATTGAATTCAATAATGTAGTTTGATGTAAAACTACAATATACGACTTTAATTATAAACCGTACAAATTATCAAGACAAGTATTAAATTCTGTATATTATTTTAAATTTGACAAGCCCACGGGAGTCACTGGTAATTATTAAACTTGTTCTAAACATAGTTTTGTTAAATTAATAATCAAAAAGACATCGTGAAGTACTGATATATGTATAATTGTTTTATATCAGTGTAAATGTGTATTTTATTTTTGATTATGTCAGAATATAATTTTTTTGTTTCCTTTCAGTAAATTAATAATATTTTTAATATATTTTCTTTTCTTTTCGACTTTTTGATGTGCTCACGCCCCCTTAGGAGGCGTGCCACACAGTTTGAGAAACGCTGATATAAGTATTTTCATTGTCCAGGTAGTTATTAGTGAACTAACGATTATTGTCTATATATAGCTTGGTAAAATTTTGTTACTGTAAATTGTTCATATATGTAGAATTGAAAAAAAATCGAATGATCACAATCCCCTTCGGGGACTTACCTGTCATTTGTGAATAAAGGATTTTTAAGATTCTGAAATACCTGCTGGTTCTTTTTTTCTATGGAGTTCACTGTCTTAATTAAACAAGGGTGCATCTCCTTTAGCTTGAAGCTTCTTTCCGTATATTTACTTGTCAACTGAAACCTTGTTCTCTTCACCAGACTCTTGTGTGCGTTCCTGTATACTTAATAGAATTACCACAACATTGAAAATGTTTATTTTACATAATATATTCTGACAGATTTCTTTTGGGATTGATTCCTCTGTAAATTAAAACTTTTTCATAATTTCGCATTACAGGATTGACACTTGATATGAGCACCCTTGGGATCATTTATATTAATAATTGTTAGTATGTAGGTGATTTATAGTGATTATATAAACTAAGTCAATAATTGCTGCAAATAAAAAATACTGAATAAATAGTTTTTTATAAATGCAAAAATAGTTTACATTAAAACTTAATAATTTTCTGAATTCTTAAGTATATTATATTTAATTATATAATAATGTTACATATAGTGAGAGATATTTAGTAATGTCTGCGTATACGTTGAAAACACAAACTGCACTGTATTATAAGGTATATATTTTGGAATAAAAAGTAGAATTTTTTAAATTTTCACTTTATGAGTAAATCTTTTCAAATCATATCTAACATAAATAGATTTTTCCTGGGCAAAAATGATTAAATTTAAATTTAAGAAATAAACAAGTTCCATTTATGTTAAATAGACAGTTCTGACTTGCATAAAAATATCAATATAAATAACATTTAAAACACATAACGCAGATTATAACAGATAAATGTATTTGGTTTAAAAACACGTACAACATAAGAATTTTTCTTTATTTCGAAAAACCTGCTGAAGAAAACTAATATCTGAACACGTTTCTTCAATTATCAAATTTGAAATTTTGTATCTAGATTTCACACACAAACACAAGAAGTCTCTCTCGCCTAGGTCTAAGATTAACTTTGATTTTAATGGAAAACACGTGATTACATGTATCATGTGACCATAATGCATTTAGTTCATTCAACAAATCCAAAAAGATCTTGTTCACAAAAAATCTTTTATACAAGGATTTATTTTACTAAACTCTTTTCAATGCTTAGTACTTTTTAACGGCAATTCGATGGCAAACTTATTTATATTTGGATCTAATATTTTTCGATAATATTACCGGATGATTAATATTACTATTTGTCACTTTTCATTTGCTGAATGAAATTTCGCTTACTGGACTTTTAAAAAAAATCATATATTACACAAAATAGACTTCCAAAATTTGTAAATCCCGAGCTTACTGCGAAAGAACTAAACTTCAAAAAGCCCATCACCTGTACACTTCCTAACTCTAGAACTTACTAAGCAATTAATCTTTAGAAGCCAAGTAAATACTAAATCAAAGTCTCTAAGACTAGGAAAAGGAAAGAAAATAACCTGTCCAGACCAAACTGGAAGCGAAAAGAGACAGAGAGAGGGGGAGAAAGGGGGTAAAAAGAAATTAGAAAAATCTTTTGCACACAAGGACGGCAGCAGAGTTGCGGCCAGCGATTGATAAAAGCCCAGGGCGTTCCAATCTAATCTTGTGGCATTGTCTCTCTCGTTCTTTTTTCCATTATAGGTGACGGTCGGCAGGAACGGGGCAATCATTCACACCAGGGCTGATGCCAGTTAAATATCGGATATTTACCCAAAAGTTGTGCCCGAGAGGCTTTCAATATAGCGCCCTTCACCCCAAAGTTTTCTTTTAAAAGGCCTCCTGACGTACGACGCTGGAGTTGACGAAGGCTAGGGAGCCTGGGGCGCCGCTGTTTCATTTCAGCCCCAGCACTGTGGTATGCGGTGGTAGTCGGAATTCTTCTTTTGTGTCTTTGAAAAAGTTAGCTTGGACTTTCACTGCTCAAAAGACAATTTTAGTGATGGACTTTTATTGCTACAGTTCTCACGTGGTTAAGATAAAGTTCTTAGGAAGCGTATGGTTTTTTTTCTTTTGAAATAAACTGTTTTAAAGTATTAAACTTTTTCCTCTATTTCGTAGTATTTGAATTAAAATTAATTCTCAGATGTTAAAGCTCTTTTCAGTTGCCCATTTTCAATTCTTAAATGTTAGGCTAATCTCGTATGGAGTTTTTACCCTTTTTTCTTCAAATCCAGACTAGTTAATCGATTTGAAAGAGATGAAGTATTGGTAAAAGAAAGCAAACAGCAAAAAAATTAATGAAGGGTTTCTTTTGGAACAATATTTTCTGTATGATTTCTTGAAATATTCTTTTGACTATTTTTTAGCATTTGTTTATGGGCTTATAGATAGTTAAGAAATATTTTCAAATATCGAACAAAAAAGATAGTACCAGGAAAGCTTTTGTTATTTTTTTTTTCTCTTTTGGTTTTGTACTTTATTGCATACAAATTAATACACTAGTCTACATTTAAAGTAGAAAGAAGAATTATTTTCTCTCTTTGTATTTTGGGATTGTTTTCAAGAAGTTAAAATTACCGAAAGACAGAGGTAAAAAGTAACAGAAAAAAAAAGAATGATTACAGAGTTACTAGTAGTAACTCTGTAATGGCAACCTATAATTACTCATTATATTGACTCTTTAATTATTTTTCTCTTTGAATTTGAATGAAAAATAAGAAGGCATTGGTTAATTTACCATTAGTTTGTAGATTATTTTTGCAGTTATATTATTTTCATTTCAACTTTCTTTAACAGAAGGTAAAAAGACTAAATCAGTCTTTTATTCTAAAAGATGTTATTAGAACATAAAGCCTTTTATGCAGCATTCGTGAAAATACAATACCATAAAATCCGGTTTATAACGCGCACCTATACTTTCAAATTGTATTTTTTTTAGGTATATTCACCGTATAATGCGCACCCCCTTTCTTACGAAGAAACTTGTAATGTACTTGTGCAGTATTCTTATGTTTTGAAGTCATTTATCCAAGATATTATCCCAAGGCCTTTGAAAAAATAACATATTACTAGAACT
>BMAV01023463.1:152963-189061 GCA_019973955.1 Trichonephila inaurata madagascariensis
CATTTTTATGTAGTCTTTCATCAAAATTATTGAAACAGAAAAGAAAATTCGCATGGTAAGTACTTACCTTTACAGCTGCAGTGATTCAAGTAACTCCCTAACCACATGATCGTGCGGGTAACGAAATTCCGAGTCCTACAAGCCGCATTAATAGAGTATACGTAATATTTTTTCGAGTTTACAATTATTTAAACATTAATACAAAAATTTCTATCCAAGCATTTAGAAATATATTGATAATTACCTTTTCACGACAGATAAAAAGAAGACGTTTTTCGTTGTATTTGAAAACAAAGCTAGATTTTCCAGCTGAAAGTAAAATATGGACCACAACCATCGCCTGTTGATAAAAAAAAGTAACACTTAACACTTTCTACAAACTGGCTCAATCGTTAGATTCACAATTTTCTTACATAAGACTATTCCAGAAGCAAAAGCGTTTATAAGAATATCTAACCCGCACAATCGTGCGGGTTGGATCTTAAAGAGATAACACGCATTCGTAAATTTCGATCTTATTTTTTGTCTTAAAGGTGCGCTTTATATGCCATATTTTACGGTAACTATGCTATAAATTAAGATTTATTTAAATAAAAAAATCAGTATTATTATTTATTAAATTTATTATTTTGTTTTGTGCTGTGGCATCGTCAATTTTTGTTCCCATTTATTTTTATTCTGTCGATTGCTATATGCAACGTTATCATCTGACTTTATACTGTTGTTCAAGTAATTGCACTATATGTTACAGAGTTTGGTTTGTTACTAAAATGATAGAAAAAAAATTTGCAATCATTGTTCCGAATTGAACAACTCAGACATTAAAATAAGGGAATATATTACAACCGACACGAAAAATGCATTATTTGCTTTTTATAATAACAATTTTAAATGAAAATGAATGAAGAACCTAAGACAATTTTCTGCTTACAACAATAGGTGAATTGATTTTGCTCACAATTCGGCACAAAAAAAACCAGAACTCTTCGAGTTTCCTGAAATATTGCGAAGTTTTTCCGATAAATATGCTCTCATTTGCTTCTCATTAAGCATTATTAATAATAATTAAGCAGAGTTTATTAACCATGAAAGATGCAGATATTAGTTAGCTTACATTGATAAAATATTTATATTATCAAAAGGACCGTACTTACCCAATTTGTTCCAAAGATTCATTAACTTGCAGAAACATTAGGGGGAGAGGGGATCTTTCTGTAAAAACTTTGCAAATATAACAAAAGGGAGAAAAAGGAAGAGGAAATTTAAAAGAGAAAAAAAATCACTTTTGAAGATCCCGGGTGCGCCTCACCCGTAACAAAAACTACACATTCTTTAAGAGAAAAGAGAGATTATTCGGAGACTTCATACACACAGGATAGTCAATATTATGCTTAACTGACGGATTATTGATTAATTAATTACAGATTGTCATTATTGGAGCTAACATCTCTTAAATTATTCCTTCACATTGCAGTGACCCTTTCTTCCGTAAATCGCAGGTAACAAAGGACAGGAATAAAAGCCCTTAACGATTGACTCGAAGTGGAATCCTCTTTTCTCCCAGATGTCTAACACGTGCTCTTCGGACCCGAAAGTGGCCTCTTTAAATCAGCAGCCCCAAGTAGCAGCCACGGTCACCATAGGTCAACCTCCCCTCCAACACCCCTCCCAAGATTCCTCATCTGCTTCCACGGAAGTGGTGCCCCAAAAATTGAATACTAGATGACTGCACAGCCTAACCCTCCTTGTTGATTATATATTCATTCCATGGAGAATCTAACTAAAAGACATTCCCAATAAATCTCTTCAAATGGCAACGGCCCACATGCGTCAACCAGATCCACCATCTCAACAAGAGTCTGTTTACAACGTCAACGGAAAATGTTCCAACGACGCTCAAAAATTTTTGGAGATGCATATGAATACAGTAACAACTGAAAAATAACCTTCCCTCAGTAAAGATCAGAAAATCCAACAACAGCAAAAAAAAAAAAAAAACTTGTCTAGGACTTTGTCTTTATGATGCAACAACGCTTTCTTCCACAAGTCGCAAACAACAAAGAACAGGAATAAAAGCGCTTAACGACTTGTTCGAATAGGGATTCCTTTTCATCTAAGTAGTCTACGGCATGCCCGGCGTGACTGCAGACTGGTAGGTTGGTGATTCAATTAAGAACCCCAGCCAAAATTCCTCAACAACCTATTGTCAAAACATTCTATCGTTCAGCAAACATCAGTATTCCTTCCATACAGTTCTATGTTTGGACTTGATATCTTGTATCCCTGCACATTATCTGAAGGATTCTTTAAATATACCCGACGTGAGCAACATATTTTCCTCGTAAGAATGTCGGCCCAAATCACACTGTTTGATTCAAAAGTCTATCTTAGACCAACTTGTTTTGGGTTTTTTAACTCATTGAAAGCATTGAAAAATTAATAAACCTATTTTTTTAAAATAATGACTATTTTTAATTGGGCTACAAGGTAGCTAGGCATGATTATTGAAACTACATTTGCTTTATAAGTTCTACAGATATAAAATAATATATGTTTCTTGTTAGATATTTGTTTTATAAGTTAAAATGTAATCAGGTAGAAATGTCTATTGTAAGAAGATTAAGATTTGTAGAAATAAATATAATACTGATTTTATTTTATTTGCATGAATTATTCGCTTAGAAAGGCCGAAAGAAACCTATGACACAATTTTTCCATGCGATTAATATGAGATAATGCTTTATGCCCGGCTCAATGTTGAAACTATTGTAGCCTAGCCTGAAAAAATTTACTATCGGATGCTTTTTTGATTAGTAATTGTAAAAACGGTTAAATCTTATTATTTTATAAAAACTAAAAACAAAAGTCACTTAAATACGCACCCCAATTACATTTTTAAAATAGCAGTTAAAAATTATAAGCCTAGCATTCCATATGAGTTTTTTTCCCGCTTTTAACAATTATGAAACAAATTTCCATTTCTCATCAATTTCTTTAGGTATTCAAATTTATCTATTTTTTAAAATATCAAAACCGTCCTCATAACAATGATGCCCTGTCAAATAAAGCATTTAACAAAACAAAAAAACTAATGCTTCAAGGAACTCTATGCTAAGATAAGAGTGGTTTTCTCATATATGTATGCTTTCATAGGACCGATTGAATCAAATCCAATTACGAGAGCACCTACTTAATCCTGCATTAATGCCTTTTGGTACAATTCAATCTCGAGCTCCTGAATTCCTGCTTATAAGCCACAATTCCTTCGTTCGAGCTTTCTACACGACGTTATTTGAGGGGAATTGTGTGTTCAAGTCCTTATACAATTTAACCCTTTAACGGGCATAAAGCTAAAATACACTTTTCTGTGATAAAGTACTTGATAAATGTAATGTTCTCATCCTCTATAAACATTATTTAGTCACGAAAAAAATATCTGATCAACGGTTTTTTTTCCTGGGTGGTGGTTAGACGTTATAGCCACTGCGCACTTAAAACATTTAACTTACTCTTTTCAGGACAGAAATAATCAATCATATTACAAAAAACTTTTTATGAAAAATTAACATTTATGTTGTAACTATTCCAATAACAATTAAATACAAAATATAAGTGTAATTAAATAATAATAGAATAATTGTACAACATGAAATATTTACTTAGAATATATACAGAATACTTAGAATTTACATTGAAATTGGTATATATCCCTATTTTGTATTTTATTTAATTTTAGTGTAAAAAGTTAGAAATAAAGTAATATTTTTGAGAATTTAAATTAGTTATTTCACAAATTTCATGAGCTATTTACTGTGGAACTTTATAATAAGCAAACGTTTTCTCCGAGCAGAAAAACTGTAATGAAAGATTTTCGAACCCGAGAATTTTTTACCACATATTGTAAACAAAGTTTTGTTTATATCTCCGACTCCCAACATATTCTCACATGATTCTCCCTCGAGTGCAGGAAAAGCGAAAATTTCTAGGTCATTTTCCTGTTTTATGTGGGCCTCTATCAAAATATAAAAGTTATTTAAAAAAAAAAGTTATTTTGTTCTTTCTGGAAATCAAGTGTTTACCAGAAATCAGGTTTTACAAGATAATCCCTTCATCCCTTTTGCGATTGATATAAATGTTGTTGACTTTGATATTGAAGACCAAGACAAAACAATTCAAGAACATTTTGGGAAAAATGACAAATCTCTGTTTTTCACATTTGACGTGTTTACGCTTTTAAAGGATTATTGTTATAGTAAAAAGATAAATTTTTAGAAAAATAAGGAAAGACAGACATTCTAAAAAGATTTCCTCTTTTATAAACTACTTATAATGGAAAAAAGACAAATGTAGGAATAGCAAACCAATAAATACAACAATATTCTTACGTAGATCGCGATTCGAATATTTTACGCTGTCTCAAAGAGCAAAATAGTTCTTTAAGAGCGTTGAAATTTATTGTGGATAAACAATTCGTTAAGTACAAGTTTCTATATTCAGAAATATTGTTATTAATTATATACAACGTAATAAATTTCTAGTGTCAAAAAAATCAGAAATAATAAACAACTATAAACATTTTACTAAATCTTGCTTAAATCAGAAATACCCAATTAATTTTATTAATAGTTATATGAATAAAGCTATTCAAAATAGTAAGGATTAAAAATTCTGAGATTGATAATAGTTTATTACTATAAACTTAAATATTTCATAGTTGTAGTTATCTCCCTATTCTAATATTAAATAAAATTACTTATTATTATTTATTCATATTTACTCTAGTGTTACTAAAGTTATGCTATAATTTGTGTGTAACTCTTATTAATTTTTATTTCCATTCCTTTTATACTTTTGTTAAGTGCTACATTTCAGCCATTCACATGATTTAAATCTCCATTAGGGTCCACAATCTGGCAATAACTTATTTATTGCACTCAGATTTAGCGCGGGCTCTGCATTTTTAAGTGCAATTTTTAGGTAAGTTACCTTTATCTTGTAATGGATTTAGAAATTCCTATCCATTACTTTCAATAGGTTTTTTCTCAGTATTATATACATAAAGGGGAAAGGTTGGATGGCCAAAAAACATGTTCAACCCCACTTTTATATAAAAAATTTTATATATTAGCTGTCCTAAGTCAGCAATGTTTATAATACTGAAGCATCCATTTTATAATTTTTAATCTCGGTTGCTCATATGTCCTTCATTGTGTGATTTTTCTACTGTCTATGTATTTTTCGAATTTGATTGTTAGATGTTATCTCTTGCTTGTATAAAATAAGACTATATATATATATGTATTGTTCAAATTTTCGGTCGTTAATAAAATACTTTCTATTCATCCATTCAAGTTTTAATACGTTTTTTAAACTTTCAGTGGATGACACTTGATGTTAATACAGTTTTTTCAAACATTAATTCACTAATTAAATTAAAAAATGAATAAATAGTAACAAACAAAAATAATAGTTCAGCAACATATATAAAAAGAAAAATTGTTTGCTGTGTCCCTGTAGCGTGACTTCTAATCCAATGGACGTGGGTTCGAAACCCGCCTGGGATGGTTGAACTTCTGAGAGAGAGAGAGAAAGTGTTTTCTTTTTTACTATACTATTTTATTAGAATAGTTAAATTTAATGAATGAATAAAGAGTAACAAAAAAAATAGTCCCCCACCATATATAAAGGAAAATGGAAAATCGCTTTCTATTTTGTCATTTAATATTGTGATTCTATCATATGTATATGCATAGTTATATTAATTATAACTATTTAATAAAAAGTAAATAAAACAAAAATTTTCTTTGTTGGCCCAAGTAGGAACTGACTTTAAAAAAAAATTTTATTACTTGTTTAAATTTATCCCAAGGGAAATTTTTATTTCCAGTATTGGCTCTTATTATTTGTAATTAAGTTTAAGACATCATGTAAAAGTATTTAAAAACAATTCTAGTAACTGATTACAAATTTATGTGACAAAATTTACTCAAAAGTGCAGATAAAAGTTTGTGAAAGGGAACAAGACATCTTGAAAATTTAATTTTAGTATATTGAAGTAGAAAAATTTGAATGTATCACAAGTCTGCTAGAAAAATACTGTTCAGTTTCTGGCATATTGTAGGATTTTGTGAAATTATTACAAAGTTTATTGCAATCCATTACGGATTTCGAAAAGGAGTATTAAAGAGTCTTCCTCTTGTTTTCTCAGCCCAATTTGGAAATATTCTGCTATTTTATGAGAAAAACCATTAGAACTGAAAAAGATCTTTAAGGTTTTAATAAATTCAAATTTGGTTGCTGAAACAAAAGACTATTTTGCATTGTTTAAAAAAATTATTTTTTTAATTCAAAGTAATTAACTAAATTTGGAAATGCATCACTGTATTTTCAATTAGCTTAAAAAAAATATTGGCTATTCTATAAAAACTCACTTTATCTGAAAATTAATTGCTTCATTTTAATAAATTATTGAAGGAAGCATCGAAAAGCAATACACTGAAAATATTTAATGAATTAATTTATAATACAAGAGGGCTGGTATAGAAAATCGAAACATTTTCTTATAATGAACTTAGATGTAATTCATGTAATATTTCATATATTTCCCTTAAAACAATTTGAAGTAAAAAATAAAAAATGTACAGTTTTTATTCAAACCCTGATGTGCAAGAATGTGTAGCATATCTTTCTGAATTATTCCTCATCTCTACATTAGAGTTCTTAAGGTATCCGACTAAGTTCGGAACCGTGATTTTAAAAAAGCTCTTAAAGGGATAATTTTTGTGATATTTAGTGTCACTTAGATTAAAATACATGTATAAAATTGTTTTAAGGACATTTTGACAAAAAAAAAATGATTTAAATACAATATTTCGGCAAAAAATGAGCTTAGAATAACATTTTTCCAAAATGTTCTCCTTTTGTGAAAAATGCATCTATTATAATAATATTTTGCCTGTATATAGCTCAGACCTCTGCACAGAGGCTCAACTGTGTGTTTTGAAAAATTCCCATTATTTTCAGAGTTACAACCCATTAAAATAATTATCAGCGTTTTTTTCTTAAAATTTCTCCCCTCTGTTGTCGAAAAACATGCATAAACCCACTTCTAAATTATATATTACAAAAATTCTAGTTGAGCCTCTGTACAGAGATCTGAGCTATATACAGGCAAAATATTATTATAAAGGAAGTATTTTTCACAAAAGGAGAATATTTCGAAAATGGGTCATTCTGTGTTCATTTTTTGTCAAAATATTGTACTTAAATAATTTTTTATTGTAATACTATTCTTAAAACAATTTTTATATACATTTTCTAGTCTTAGTGACACTAAATATCATAAATGTTATCCATTTATACGCTTTTGCAAAATCGCGGTTCCGAACGTAGTCGGATACCTTAACCTTCTTAAATCCATGGAATTATTAATTTTTTTATTTATTTCATGTGTATTTAAATTACTGTGTCAGATTTCCTACTGAAAATAATGATATTATAAATTTTTACTCTTGTTAAAAATGAAATCAAGAGCTTAGTACATAGATTTTTAAATTCAATCGATAATAGATAAAAAAAAGAAGAAAATGTAAGCTTCTGAGAACACGCTTTTGTAAAAATATTCTAATAGTTATTTATTTGTTACTTTTTTTAAATATTAAAATATTCAAGTTGTGGAATTTTTTTACTACACAATAAATAAAACTTTAAAATTCTATAGCATTCAACCAAATTTTTAATTGCACAAAGAATGTTTTATACCATAATAATACATCAAACAATACTATATTGAGAAAAATGAATAATCGAAAAAAAATGTTGAGTCTTGAAGAACTCATTAAAAAACCTTCGGTTTCTCAACACAAATAATAGAAACAATAATAAGCTAGATGATTGGAATAATTTTTATTGTTAATAAATAAATGGTTAAAATATTTTTCTTTTCAATTAAAATTTCTTTTCCGTAAATTTGGCTTTTTATTATTTCCCATGTTTTCTTAAGAAGATATCAATTTGAAGATTCATTTTATTTTCAAATAACAAACTTCTATTAAAGATGTAATATTCTCGATGACACATGTAATTAATATATTAATGTGATTTATTTCAAGCATTTATAAGGAAAAGAAATTTTAATTATAAAAATAAATTGATTCATCTAATTTCCCGAAACCTTATTAAGTACCTGCTCGAGACATTGACAGGTTTCATTTTTCAATAAATATCTATGATTAAATTTTCTTTTATTTATTAATTTTTAAATTAAAATATTTTTTCATTGATAATATCTGTAATTTTCCCGAATGCCTAATTTTTCGTTTATATTCCCTAAAATCATCGTAACGGAAATAACTAAGATAACTTTGAGTGGGATTCGTAATAAAAATTAAAGACATCTGAATACTTTTTTAAAGAAATTTACGAAAAAAAAAATTGCCAACGTGTACATCTTAAAACAACTTGGAAATCTCTATTAAAGAAAACAGAGAGAAAAATGCATTATAGTTAAAATATAGTTTTATTTGTTCTATTTTATATATTTACTATTACGATATCTTTCTAACACCATAACAATCCATTGGAATTTAATTTGAAACCAAAGAATATTTTTCATCACAATTAATTGAAGTGAAGATAAATTCGAAAATAGCCCTTACATATTTCACAATGACATCCCTTTCTTCAAATACATTAGTTTTCTATTAACAAAAGTGTAAAGAGATTTATTTAAATAAAATATTCGTACTTATTTATACATGCTGGCATCTGTTTTATTTAAATTAAGTAAAAAGCGTTCTTTTAAAGCCATTAAAATAAGCTAATAATAGAAAATGTAGAAATGAAAGATGCTACATATTCAATTTTATGCACCATATTCTCGAATCAACTCGTATTTATTAAAATATAGTGGAATGGAACAGAGCCAAATATAGATAATTAAACTAGTATATTACATCTCGTGATATTTTTTTTTTTTTTTTTTTTTTTTGCTGTTTGTGATTTTGATAGAGATATGATGAGCCTCGATTTAGTATAGATATCAATTTAATGTTGTGTGTATCCTATCAACAATTTATTTTCCCTATATATAACTTATTTATGATTTATATCTTCAGTTCTTCTATATGCTTACATTTTAAGCTTCCTTAACGCAGGACTTCTCAAACTTTCCATAATTGCGACCCAATTTTGAGTCATAATTTTCATCCCGCACCCCTCATACAACAACAATGTATTGAATGTAATAATAATGTACTTAGACGCTAAAGCTACAATGCGACTTTAATATTATAAACTGTCCATATTGCCAATATATATATTATATTTTGCATGACAAGCCCATGAAAGTCAATAGTAATTACTAAACTTGCTTCTAATTTAGTATTGATAAATCAATTATTAAATACTTTTGGCGCACTGATACATTTATAGTATCTTATATCAGTGTGAATATGTATTTTATTGTTTATCATGTCAGAATGTATTTTGTTTTGCTTCCTTTCGGTAAATTAACAATTATTTTAAATCTTTTATTTTGTACTTTTGGACCCTATCTGGATGCTCCCCTCCCCCCCAAATAGAGTTAGCATGCCCCAACAAGGGGGACGTGCCCCACAGTTTGAGAAACGTTGCCTTAACCTTAAGTGGTCAATTTTTTTTCCCAAAAATGTTCCAAAAAAGGCACATTTTTTTACTACACATAACAAAGCATAATAGTTAACAAAACACGAAAATTGAAAATTTTTTTATTTTAATCTACAATTTTAAATTGTTCACGCTATTTTTTATATTATAATTGTGGAACACAAAATCCCCTAAATGTTTGTTTATTATAAGTACGCGCTGCTGGCTATGAAGAATGCTTTATATACCTTAGAAGAATTTCTCTCACACTTAAAAAGCTTTTTTTCAAATGGTTAGGGATTTTGTGTAAGTGCGTATACAGGGTGATTCGCTACTAAACTAACAAACTTGCAGGGTGTGTAGGGGGTACAGAGTCGACTCAGAATCATACAGGAATGTAGGATCGTAAATGCTGTAGTTGCGAGCTATTGTGCAAAGAAGCAGAGAAAAAAACAGATGCAGCAACACATTAATGGGATATAAAACAATTTATTGGTTGTACTATGTGTTCAAAACTACAATCAGAAGGCGTCAACAAAGCCTGACAGTGCACGAGACCCCCGTTCCTTTAGTTGAAGACCTCATCACTGAAATATCTGTAGCTGCTCGGAGAATACATGACATGTAAAGAATATTTCAGAACGTAAGAAATTCCTTGCATCGCCGCTGTCAGACTTGCCAGACGACTTCTGGTCATAATTTTGAACATCTGTTGTAGTACCATCTTTCAGTAAAATTTTTTCTGTCGCATCAATGTGTTGCTGTTTCTTTTCCTTTTCTCCTGCCTCTTTGCAACATAGCTCGCAACTAAGGCATTTTGATTCCGCAATTCTGTAAATCCAAGTCATCTATGTACCCCCTACACCCCCTGCAAGTTTGAAGGCCTGGTAGAGAATCATCCTGTATATAGCTAAGACTTCTCTACAAATCCTGAACAAGGCCATTCGAAAGATGTAATTTATAAGTGGATTTATTCATATTTTAACACATCAGAGTAGAAAAGTTTTATAAGAAAACAACGATTACTGTTTCGAATGATAGTAACTCTGGAAATAATGTGGTTTTTTCAAAAACCTAAATTCACACACAGGCTCTGTAAAGAGGTTAAACATATTTATAGGTAAAATATTAAAGAATTATTTTCCATGTGTGGAGAATGTTTTAAAAATATGTAATTTTTTTTTTCATTGTGTGCCCAAAAATTAAATTTCAAATTTTTTATAGTAATAATATTTTTTAAACATGCTTATATATATATATGGGAGAGTTGTGACGTCTCTCGCGTCCTTCTGCTAACATAACTCCTAAGTTCTTTGACGGCCACGATTAATGGCAAAACCTTTCCAACCCAATACCAAGAAGATAAACGGATCAAAAATGTAAATGAGATATACTTTAAAAGGATAGAAGCTTTGATGATAAGGAGCGGCAAGTTTAGAGATAACTTAGTGTGGAATCATTCGGATCAAGAGTTAGAGGTCCTATAGCTCTGGAGGAAAGATACGTTCATGTAAATTAAAATATAAAGAAGTTGGAATCTTCGCATATAAAGTTACATTATAGGTGTTACTCAATCACTGAAGAAAGGAGACTCTGCAAAAGGTAATATTTTGAATAGGAAGTTAGATGAATCGGTTAATTTATTATAATTAAGATAAATGATCTAGTTGCGCGATCTGACTTGAATATAAGGTTTAATTGGGTGTTAACTCTCACTTTAAGAAAGTTGTCAATTAGAATTAAGTAATATAAGTTATTCTTAATAAAAGTTGTATTAAGAATCCAATATGTCTCATCATTTTGATAATCCCACACCTCTAGCTTACGCGGATCCGGATAGACATAGTCATCACAGGATGGCTATGTCGCAGAGTCTCACCAAAATCTCCCCAAAAAAGTTAGACTCTTCAGATACCGGGGTGTTAGAGGCGAAGTGTCTAGGGAGTTTTTAGAATTCACGGATTCAGTTTCGCAATTCGAATTAAACGCAAGGCAACGAAGAGACTTCTTGAAAATAAAAGAATTTATTATGAGTTATAGGGAAAAGTTTACAGGGGGAGAATATTTACAAGGCAATAGGAATTAAAACATGGAGATATTAGAGAAATAGAAAGTAAGATAATACTCTCTAGGAGGACGTTTTATAAATCTTTAAAAAAAGTTCATTATGTGACATGTGACTTGAACTTACCGCTTGGTTAGCGAGCGAGCACGATTGCGGAAAAACGTTATATGTCTTTATCGTACGGTAATTATAGTGGGCCTGGATATAGCCTGGATATTATTTGTGTTAATGCTGTTTTAATTAAAATTATCAGCCTCTGGAAAGGGATATGACTCAATCTTTTACAAAAAATAGTTCCGTGTGGGATATCTTACATATATATTCTAATTGAAGTGACACTAAATACCAAAAAAATTATACAGTTATATTATTTTGTAGAATCATGGTTCTGAACGTAATCTAATACCTTAGTAGCAATTTAATACCATGAAAGTATAAAAAAAATATTCTATTAGACATAAATTATGCCGAAATGACCTGATATGATACGCCAATTTTTAACTGCTTGCGTGTAAATGACAGATATGTTTAGGAAATTAAACATTTTTTCAAACGTTATACTCATTTTTCTGTTCCTTGCAATCAAACCAATTTTTATTGCATTTGCAACAATTCTGCACATAAAAATAAAAATGTGGCTTATCGACAACGCATCTCTTTTTCTTTTTTTTTTTAACAAAAACGTCGTTTTCCTTCGTTCTTTCCACATTCTCTCGGAGTCTAAAAAAGAAGAGAAAAAGGCGAATCGAAGATTCCCTAAGAAGAGATCGGCTCTGAGAAATTCGCATTTGAGTGGCGATTTCACCCCAGCAAAGTCATTCGCAAGACGAATTTGCGCATTTCGCCGTCCTCTTCTTAGAACACAAAATGCGATCCAGAAGAATTCCAAAGAATGCGCCGAGCTGAAAGAACAAAAAAAAAGGAAGTAGGACATAAGGAAAAAAAGAAGGATAATCGATCCTGACAAGGATGATCCTTCTTGAAGAATTATGCTGTCTTTCATTCTTACTTTCGGGAAAGGCTTGCTCAAACAGGAGTGTATCGTTTCCAAAAGAAGCAATCAACGGAAGAAATCAGATCAGTCCGGTTTGGGAAGGAGTTGAAAGGGGTTTTATCATTGACCACTTCCGCCTCGGTTTCTTTGTGCTGTTCCGTGACTTAAAATTGCTTTCTTTTTACTTCACTTCGATTGAGATAACTGATTTGTAGTCTCGTGAGATGCGTTTAATTTCCTGTCTGGAGCTCAATTGCGTCTGGAATTAGAACAAAGAGCTATTCCATTTCTTTTATTGTTGTTGTTGGTGCATGTCGAAATTTGATTTTTTTGGTAACTAAAAGGGGTAATTAATTTTGAAGAATAAGCTATCATAATAAGTATATTCAATGATTTTGTTAACGAAATAATTAGGAAAAGATATTGCATCCTGATATGTATTAACGCCTTAAAGCAAACATTTTTTAGAAAAAAAAACTGCCAAAAAAATTTTTTTTATTATTTAAGAAAATGCTTTTTACAATCTTGTTTTGGTAAAAAAATTAAAAAAATACAAAACCAATCAAAAAATTTTTATTTAAGTTTTGAAGTCTGATCCACATTGCAAATAAGAGCCGATTATTGCAATCTTGATAGTACATCGACTTATATTATCTTTCTTTTCGAATTGCTGTTTCGAAATTATATCAATATCACAACATCGTTTCAGATTATTAATTGAAATATTTTTATCAATGAAAATATTTTTTACACTTTTTCCATAGAAATATTAATAGTATTTCAGTATATATAATAGTATAGTAATATATTCAGAAGCAAGGTGGAGTACACAGCCTAACGTTACAATTATTACACATGTAATGAGCTCTCCCTCTCTCTCTCTTTTTATTTATTTATTTATTTTGTTATCCCTTTTAGCACAATACACAGCACAGTATCTTGTGGGAGCTTCTTTCTCGTTGTTGTTGGGAAATGACTGGAAAAATGATGTTTCATTTGTCGTAAGATATCAGAAAATTTTCGTCTACTTGACATTTTTGTATATGCATCACTGTGATAATTTTGTATCAATCTTTCTACTAATTTGCTTCTAAAATTTAAACTTTTCCCCTCCATTTTTTATACAAAACTTATGCGTTCCAAATGCTCATGTCTAATAAAATTCGTAAGATATAAGAAACAATGGCATTTATCTAAGTTTACGAAATCACGAGGGTACATTGCAGTTAATCTCACGAGTGCAGATTGCACTTGCTTATATTCGAGTGGGAAAATTACAACTTAAAATACGACGCCATTCGAATTATCTCAAATGGGCACAGTTTGGCCTGTTTAGTGCCCATCGAATTAACTCCGGTGACCCCGTAAAGGGTTTAAATAAATAGAATCGGTCATTTCCCTAAATAGTCCAAATTGTATTGGCTGCTTACTTTTTTAAATGATGTATATACAATAGTATCGCTTGCACTTGTGGCAGTGTTTCTCAAACTGTGGGGCGTGAGCGAGGGGGGCGCGAGCATATTGAAAATAAAAGGTTTAAAAAATATTTTTTTGGAATGAAGAAAAACAAAAAAAAAAGCTTTCTGACATAATAAAAAAATGCACATTTACACTGATATAATTTATATATATCATCTGGTGATCATCAAAAAATAAAAGATTCCACTTCAAACGCTCATTAGCTATCTTTGGTCCTATAACCAAATAAAAAGACATTTTGTTTGCTTTACTGTAATCCCACGATGAGAGATTTTTTTTATTACGTTTCTTTTAACCCCTAAAATACTAATTTTGACTATCATATATTTGACCTTCAAATTTACTGGTATGTTTCACTCCGTCTCTTTTTCTTTTAGGAAAGTTGTAAATAATATTTTTCTGTTGCTTTTTTTCCATGTGAATGAGTTATATGATATTTGGATAAGCATATTGAGCACTTTGAAGGATTATTTGGTGTAGATGTATTTTTATGAGTATTCTGAAACATATAATGCATAACGAAAAACTTTTTACGTAATTCTTTTTTAGAACTAATATCCATATGTTTTATTGAATACACTTTTAACACGGGATCGGTAGCGCGATGCGCAGAGTCATCTCATGCTCACGAAATCGTTAATTCTGTGTGGGAAAACTGTTTATTTGTTACCAATGACCCCTTGACAGAGTATCCTCCAATATGACAGTCTTAATGGGAACTCAAATGAATTTATCACAATTCGCCCTCTTGTTTTTGGGGAGTTGCAAACGTTTTTTTTTACAATCAAGTTACTAGTTTCGATCGAGTTCCCTGCGCGACCACTTACGTTCAAAAATATATTCTATGAACATGCTACACTTTCCCCCATGAAGAATTTTGTGGTTTTGATTGCTGTGTTGTACGACTTATTATGATTTATAAATGTAAATGAGCAGAATATAAAAAGAAATGTGCATCTGCGATCTCTATTGAAGGGAGTTGAAACTGATCAAGCAATTGAAGAACCTGCTGAAATAATGCATATTAATCAAGATAGCGAAAGTATATATGAGAAAAGCGATAGACATGAAATTTTTGAGTTGAATTGAAATTTTCAAATGCTGTCTAAAGAACTCTATGAAGAAAAATATGAGAAGCCATAAATGCAGCACTTCGCCTTGTCTAAAAGACCCAAGGAAGAAAACGTTCAAAATGCTATTTGTAGATCATCAAACGACAGCAAAACTACAATAAGGTGAACAAAATATGACAGTTTTGCTGGAAAATAACGTTCCTGTATTGTTAGCGAAAAGTGTCTGTGGTTTATGTCTTTTATTAAGGGCACGCAGATTTGGAACATTAGTTTTATTGGATTTTTTCTCAGATTATCAAAGAAAAATTGAAAAGTCTTTGAAATTAAGTACATATATTTTCTCTTAATTAAATTACTCACTGGTATTGTGATTTTTATCGTGTATAGTAAAAATAATTATAAAATAAATTATAGTTTAAAAACAAACTAAAAAACACACTTTTATAGTGAATCGAATTAAAAAGTAAAAAAATAAAAATATATATTACTTGTATTAAATTTTGTATATATTACTCTTATCTTGTTAATTTGTACGGTTTATAATTATGATCATACTATAGCTTTAGCGCCAAAGTGCATTATATTATTGCATTCAATACATTATTATTTGGGGGGGGCTGATAAAAATTATGATTGAAATTTGGGTCACCAGTAGTGAAAGTTTGAGAACCACTGACTTGTGGACAAATATGCATATATAATGCCTTAGCTTTGTTCTATGTAAAAACCATAAGTTCTCAAAGTGGTCCCTGTAGCTGCTGAGAGAAATTCTGGCAAATTAAAATGAATTTAGGGGTGTATGGACAACTTTAGGAGGTTTTGCGAAATGTTTGATATAATGTAAAATATTTGTGACATACATTTGTGTCCATGTGATTGACTGATCTGTCCCTACAGTCGGTGAATACAAGATTCACACAGACTGGATTGACCAGACTGCGTAGTGGTCACATCATGAGCTTGAAATGCGTCGACAGGAAAAATACTTTTTCAACTTGCCCTTGTCCATGTCCTGCTTCTCCTACTTATGTCATTGACTGTATTGGCGCATCTGTAAGGCAGCTGTGCAGTGAGAGAGAATGGACTTTTGGAACGATTAGAACGACATGGTATTATTGATTGGTACATAAAATGCAAGCCTCGCATGGTAAAAGTTAAACCGATTGCGCGTGCCGCCATCTATGAGGTTTAAATATAACGGAATCTTGCTGCTACGTGCAATAATTTGTCTAAATTATGGCAGTATAAAATAGTCGAGAGATGTGAAGTGAATGCTGCAAATGTTTTTTTAGTTTTAAACCGAAAGCAGTATTATTATTTGTATTATTAAGAAGATTAAATACGTTACGTAATTGTTTTTGAAAACGATTGATATTGCGTACATAAATTTACAAAGCTAAGTTAAACTTTTGCTAAAATTCATTTATATAGTGGTCTTATTATATAATGCTTATCACAATATCATTTTTGTTTACCATTTTCAGGACATCAAAAGCTAAATTTGTAGTTTTCTATTAGGAATTGAAATAGAATTATTTCACTAGAGAATCCATGGTAAAATTTTTGGTATTAAAAGGGCTTTATGGTACAATAAGTTTGGAAGCTACTGGTATAAACCCTGATTTCTTAATTTTGTACATGCTTTTTTCAGCCTAAATATAAACAATAACATTTAAACACCTGTTCACAACATATTAAACTAATTATTTTGTTAACAGGCTTTGATAGAATCTGTTAAAAGTTTTAGTTCCTTACTTTCATAAATTTTAATAAAAATTCAGTAAATTGTAATCATTTTTGTGAATACTCCTTGGTATAGATTACCAATGAAATTTTAATACATAAAAAGCAAGCAATAATTTAACAAAATAAAAATAAATTCTTCGAAAATCCAAAAATATTCAAAAAAGGCGAAAATCAATTTCAAGCTAACTTCCTTAAAAATTCTCCACCATCAAAATCTAATTAGTTTTAAAACCCTTTAATATTTTTTTTTACTGTAGATTTTGTCATCATCATCGAATCTCCTTATACAAGCCCATCAAAAAAAATATTCATAAAGATGGACGTACCACCTTTCTGCCGGATGAACAAGTCAACTTTCTGTATTTATCTCTCCCATATTTCACTGGTACATATCCTCATCCAACATTATTTTCCCCCCGTCAGTATGATTCCATAGATGAAGCCGCCATCTCCGGCCATCCATGTTAACGGTTGATCAACGTCATAAATATCACATTTGCAGTCGCCAGAGACGCCGGGCCCATTATGGTTTCTTGGAGCGAGAATTTCCCCTTGTGTTCAAAATGAGTTCATTAGCTGTTTACACTCCTCACTGGCCCATACACTTTCTTTCACGTAGGCTCATTGCCATTAGCCACCGCCTCCACCCTGAATACGATATTCGGTTGAATAGAAGGAAGATGTGCTGTGGCTTAGCCATTACCAAGTCAACGAACTGGATTTCCTGCGTGGTATGAGCTGTGGTAGAGGGAAGCATGCATTGATTAGAAGATGCGGGGTTGGCGTCGGAATATGGATGTGTTTCTTTCACTCTACTTATTTTTTTTACGTTTTCTTTAATTCTCTAATAATGCTTTGGTTTTGATGTTCCCCGGGAGCTTAATTCATCGTGCGCTGTGTTTTCATTATGGTTTAAAAATGGAGACTTTTTATCGTAAAATGTTCTAGCTTAAGCAAGTGTTATGTGTATGTCATATATTATTTTATTTTTAAGCTTTAATTTATTCTGATATATTGATATTGCATCTTCAAGCAATTCTACATTAAGTTCCAGACGATTATTTATGCAAATGTGGAAAAAACTGAAGTAATTAGCATTTTGCTTATAATTAGCATACGATGATGGTCTTCGATACAATTGAAAGTAGAGGTTAGTGCTTTGCATTATACCACATCCAAAAGTTAATTGACTTCCTAATTCCGTTGGGGTTATTTTATAGATTATGTAAGGTTAGATATGCACATTGGCGCATCCCCCTTCCTGTATTCAATTGGAACAATCCAGTTGACTGGAATCCACACTAACGAAATAGCTTAAGGATAGTCATCAGTGCCAGATAAGGCATTGCGATGGAAAATGTGCTAAGATTAGACCCTGAAAGACGCTTAACACCAAACGTAGATGAAAGAAATTCCTCTTTGGTGTCTACTGTATATATCTACCTATTTCTCTTCATACTTAATAAGTCATCATATATCATTAGATGGTTTTTGTCATTTGCTTATGTTTGTTTTGGAATGTAGTGATTTTAGCCTAGGGATTCACATTGTATAATGCAACTTTAAAACGATTAATTAGCTATGATTAAATTGTGAATTTCTTACCTCGAGATGAATTTTACTTTAATTTCATATCTTTCAAAGTTAGAATCATACGAATTACTTTTACTCTATATTTGTATCTATATTTTTCATATATTATAGACTCTATATTATACTTTAGAAAATCTGGCTTTCTAATAGCTTTAGAACTACGCAAATTATTTGCAGTAATATCATGATTCGTAATCGTTCTGCATTTTTAAGTTTAGAAGTATTCTTTAAATACTCCCTCTTAGCAATTTAAGATTAAAAACACATTTTATACTACAATGTAAGTGGGGAATCTCAGAACATATTATATTTACACTCTTAGAGCACTCAAACTTCAACACCGTGAAAGAAGCATCCAAACCACATGAAATTTTCATCGTGCATATACCGCGATAGGATACAAAATGAGAAGCATTTCAAAGCAGTCACATATCAGTGGGAGCCTATGGTGCAATCAAAAGGCTCTACATAAAGATAGAATTGAATGTAACTTTAAAGTACTTCTTTTATTGCGTTTTCGTGCGGTTATTTTGCGTGAGTAACTTCTATCTACCTCGAAGAAGAACTCGAGTGTCATTTGAACACATTTCTGAATTCAATTCAGGAAGAACTGTTGCTTATAAAAAATAAAAAACGTGAAATGACCTTTAAAGAAATTGATGATCGTATCGGACGTAACCAAGAAAAAATTATTTGGATCTGTAATCGACAAATACAAGGAGGAACGACTGATTGACGGTAGCAATTGCATCAACTATTTCACACTATCACATGTGATGATAGACATATAGTGTACATTACAGTGATGAATCGATTTGCAATATCAGGAACCTTATCACAACAAATGCGGTCTATGGCATAACAATCGGTGTTTACACGTATCCTTCGGCATCATTTGCTGCATAGCGGAATAACCGCAAGATGTCCCTTGTTGCTATTACCAGTCTCAAAACCACATTTGTTTCTGCATAGTGCATTCAATAGAGAAAATATAAAACCAAAAGGCATACACAGTCTGTTTCCTACACTCCTGACTTAACTGTGACTGAGCGCGCTATACTTTCCTGCCTTCTTACCCCAACTGAAACAAGACTTTGGCATGGCGACATTCTGAAAACAGGAAGCGCAATGGCAATGACGCAAGACCTTTGTCCGCACCAATCCACAGCACCTTCAAAGGTGTAATTTTCATTTACCTGCATTACTATTTTTAAGTGTAAACTTTAATTGTAAATATATATTTTCTGTAATATAAACATTGTATTACCTCCATCTCTGGCTGTTATTCGAATTCAACCAACGGCATCACTGTATTTACAGACAAATCACGCTTCTGCTTGCAATTCATCGATGGTTGAATTTGAACCTGGAAACATGTGGGCAGAATTTGCTCAACTGATGCCTTCTGCGTTGTCATATAATTCAAATTCCCGATAATATTATTTGAGGTGGTATTGTATTCAACTTCCGCACTCTCCTAGAGGAGATTGCTGTTGCAATGAATAGCCAACGATGTATCTCAGAGCTTTTGGAGCATATTGACTTCCTTTGTCTTCAGAGTCTGGCTGCTGACATATTAAAACAAAATATTGTGTGATCACATTTGGCACGTAATGCTCAAATCTTTTCAACTGACCATATTATATTATGTGCTCGACAAGCCTGCTCTCCCGATCTATAACCTATAGAATACGTATGATAGCTGATTGGAGTACGATTGGCCAAGAAATACCGTCCAATGCAGCACCAAATCAACTTTTGAAACATGTAGAAAGCATGGACTTATATCCCCAATAAGTAATCTAAGATCTCACAGCTTTCATTCAATGCATATACGAGATGCAGTAGTTATTTCCAGCTGTGATGGTACCACTCAATTCTGATTTCATCGTCTTCCTCGATTAACAAGGCTATATTTTTCATCATTTCACCTTTGTACTTAGTATTTAGCTTTGATAACTGCAGTCCTTCTTGGAGTTGCATTTTGAATTTTCACCAGCGTAAAAAAAAATTTGATTCGTGAAAAAAATAAGTTCTGGATTAAAAATGCAACTTTTTAACTATTGTGGAATCAGAACACGAAATCAATATCAAAGCATTTTTAATATGTTAGAAATAGTTTCTGAAATTTAAGGAAGTATTGAACTGGCTTACAAGGATAGTGGAATGAAACTCAAAGGCAAATATTTTTTAATGCATTCAATAGATCAGTTTATGTTTACATTTTGAGAAAAATAATTCATGAATTAATTTTGGCATTTGTTGACCTCTAATCAAAAAATGTAAACATTTAAATGAAGACAAATTTCAATAACATACGTAAAAACCGAATGAAAGATTCTCAAATACAAGCTATGTTAAAACTTTTGATTCATATTGTGAAGGAAATGTAGAAAAACTAAAATTTAAAAATTTTTATAAGCGAATAAATTTTTACACAGACCTTAAAAGTATAATGTAAATACTTGAGGGTAAATACGTCAATGTTACCATATATATGCAGCAAAAATTATCAATTTGATATTTGTAAATTTACTTTCAAATCACAATTGAACAGCATAATCCAGAAATAAAATACGTAATAGAAACATGCAATTTAAAAAAAAAAAATTAAGTCAATTCCTATTTAGGTTAACAAAGGAAAATCCATCCATCTCTCTTAATGCTGGAAAAACAGATTGATCTTTTCATACCTGGTAGTTGGATAATCAATGTATACTGTCACCATTCGAAACAAATTTAATTTTTTTCCTATATAAAACTAAAATTCATTAATAAAATTTAAGTAATGAATTAATATTAGAAAAAACTATATTAACATCAAGTGTCATCCATTCCAAGTTTAAAAAATGTATTTAAACTTGAATAGATGAATAGAAAATATCTCATTAACGATTGAAAATTTAAACAAGATATATATATATATATATATACACACAGAGAGAGAGAGAGAGAGTGAACTAATTGTAGTAATTGAAAAAAATGCTCACTCATTGCCACCTTTTTTTTTTTTTTTCTTCATTTCTATCATTTGGATATGAATCTGATGTCAGTACACATTACTTTTGTCTTTTCAGTGCCCTTTAGAAGTTTAAAGAGGCAGCTTACTTACCCCTTCTATAACTAACTTCGTATATTCGATGAGAAATAGGAAGTATCTCATGCATTGAAACAGTCGGAAATGAGTGCCCTTAACAAGGATAGGGCAATCAATTGCAGATAGCCGTAAAATAATGTCTTTCAAAGGACACTGCCCTTCAAAACAAAAAATGAGATCAAGTAAGTAGATTAACTAGTCTTTAGCAAAAGACCCCAACACCTGCTAATCTGCTTATCTATCTTATTTTTCCTTTTTCTGTGTTATTTTATCCGCAAAATAAAACTAGCCACGATCATCGTATTACACCGGAAATATTGTCGTTTAATTGTCTAGGACTTATTTTGCTGACTTATTCTTATCTACTACTTGCTTATTAAGATAAAAGTGTGTAAGCTGTATTTCTCTGAGTTTAACTGTTTGTAACCAGTTAGTTTAACTGTAACTATATGTTTTTGTCTCTGTTTTATATAATGTCATTTTGTTCTATCGATTGCACTTCTTCCAAAAAGATCCTGCTCATTTCCCAAACTTTCCTCGTATTTATAATGAATTGAAAGTGTGACAGGGCTTTATCGGTACTTCTTCTAATAATCCTCTTGGGATATCTTTGGGACCAGAAAGGCAATTCTTTCTAACCAACCCAAGAAGAGAGCGTGGTTATGCAGATTAGGAATTGTATATATTGGAACGTTAGTATTCGCGTAGAGCACTAAGTAGTGCTAAGTGAAGTGAGGTAAAGCTCTATGTAAAATTCTAGGAGAAGAGTCTTAGTGTATTCTATGAGTCAGTCTAATAGTGTCAGTGAAGCTCATTAATAAGTGAGTCCGAGACCAGAAGAGTATCCCCTTAGCCGGAGCAAGTTGGATCGAAGAATAAATTGAATATGTAAGGATCGTAGCTGTTCGCCGAGGAAATAGCGATAAGATAGTTTAAGCTTTAAGACTACACGGGATTCTAGGAAGTTAGGAAATCAACTATAAATATAGATACAGTGGTTTATATCGCTATTTGTCATAATTATGGTTTACGTCGCATCACTCCTGATCATACATCTCCTAGTCTAGTGTTATTTTTTTGAATATATATTAGGATCATAATAAACTAATATTATAATGGCAGTTTAGTGGTCCATCTTTCATTCCCTCAAACATAGATCACGTGGATTGTGACGAAATGATACCCCCAGGGTGTGGAGTATCACAAAGGGAATAACATCTCTTGGCTTTTCTATAGAAAGTTCATCTCTATATAGAGAGGAAAGACTACATGAGAAGATAAATTTAAAGCCATATTAATTTAATTCTGTGTAAGCCACGTTTGGGAGATGTTGCAATTCTGTTGAGGTTTTAACTGAGATTTGATGGACCTGGATTTAAGTTTAAATATCAATTTAAAATTGTAGCCAGTTAACACAGTTTATTTTCCCTATATGTAACTTATGTATGATTTATATCTTCAGTTTTTCTCCAATATAAATTTACTTTGCAAGCTCCCTTAAGTTGAGAGTTGAAAATAACTTAACATGAAATTCAAAATCAATTAAATTATTCTTTTGCTTTCTCTTTGTGAGAATCTTGTGTAACTCCTGGAAAGAAAGAAAACGACCTCGGTAGGTCACTAGATAGTTAAAGAATAATTATATCGGAGAAAATTTAAAAATCATATTCTTTCGAAGAACAAAAGGGAAAATTAACACCCAAAATGACTGTAAATTTTCAATAATGAATTATTTTACATTATTAATGTATAGCTCTCTGAAAAAAATTAGAAAAGTCCATAAAAAAAATTTATTTTATAGGAACCACACCTTATCTGAGGCACAATGATTTGTTTTAGATCTCTGTCTATAAAATCGTGCTTGATTTACATAGTAACTGTAAAAATAATTTTGTAATGTCACTCAGATACAAACATTCCAAATCTTATATTGCAAGGATTTTAATAGAGGATGCTTAAGGTATCCGACTACTTGCGACAACTTTTTTTTAAAAAAATGGAGATATGGAGTTTTTGTTATTTTTAGATTTATTTAGTATATTTTAAGATAAAAAGGCTAAAATTAAGAAGAGAAAAATAAATTATTACTACTAAAATGTGAAAAAATGGGTAAAAATTGGCAATACATAAACCTGTACAAATAATAAAAGAAAAAATTCTCATTTTTTCAATTTTGATGTATTACCTTGCTATTACTTTTTGAAATGACCTTCAGGATAAGAGATATTTCAAATTTACAAAAACTAGAGCTTTTTATCCTAGTTATTATATGGAATTGCATAAAAAAGCAGTGATCATAATAACATACAAAACTGTAAATTGTATAATAAAACAGTGATTGATAAATCTGAAGGTTAAAACAGTCCTGCTGCTATACACAACATACACAAAAAAAATTTCAACAAATTATTTTAAAAAATTTATAAGCAATCACTGTCCCCGTTCGAGCTTTTCGAAAAAAAACGTATTTCGAGTGAAACGCATTTTTAAGTTTGATATTTTATATAAAGTTATGGCATCTTCTTTTACTAAAACACTTGTAATTTTTGTTCTAGTGAATGGAAAATAAAAACCTTAGTACTTTATAACGCTAATAAGATAGCCTATAAAAGAAAATCATCAAAAAAAACTTGTCAATTTTTTAAAAAAGTCATGATTTTAGGGTAGTCGGATACCTTAATAAATCCTTGATTTTGATAAATTCTTGATTCATCAGATTAATAATCTGATGTATCTATAGTTCTATTTGTATATTAAAATTACATTTCAAGCTAAAGCTTTTTAAACTTGAATCCAGACTCCAAAAAGAATCCTACAACACACACACAAACTCTGCTCTCACACCGTCTTTCAGTCACAAGACCGTTGATGACCGAGCCAAAAGAACGGTTCTTTATGTAAATGGCCTTCAGAAATGTATAAATGGACCATTTACTAGTAAATAACAAACAGGTTCTTTTTTTCTTTTTTTCTGACAATAAAAGAAAAATGATTTGTTAAACAATCCTTGGCGTCATTTTTTCCATCTTGAAAACAAAAAAAAATCTCGTGCTTTTGAGCTACAATCAAACAAAGGATTAGTTTCTGCCCGAGGGGATAATTCACTTTTAAATGGGGTAAATTTGTTAAGTTCATGTGACGTTTTAGTCATGGGATAAATACGATCACGTGTTTCGAGCTAATCGGTTCATAAATTCATGTGACGTCATAGACACATGATAATTGCAATAACGTGTTTCCAGCCAATCGGTTCATGCACCTAGGCTGTTGCCAATCTTTGTACTACTAAAAATACAAATTTGTCAACAATAATAATGCATATAGGTAAAAAAAAAAAAAAAATTTGATTTTAAAAAACTCGTATAATATACGATTTTTTTTTTTTAATTTTGAAAAACTTTGTGAAGAATCTTAATACTTGAACATCTTTGAGTAATTATCAAATTCGAAATTTTATCTAAATTTATTTAAAACACATCATCGAGTGCTCAGCTTTCACCCCAAGAGCATTGAAGCTCGAACTAATTCAATGAGCTCAATTCATGAAGTCACATGATAAAAACAAACGCGTGTTTTCTATTGAATTCAAAACAAACATTAAACTAATTGTACTTGTTGTTCTATTTGTAAAACTCAGATAAAATTTCAAATTTCATATTTGGGTAAAGATGTTTAAATGTTAGGAAAAAAAATTTCTTCAAAAAGATTTTTTTTTAAATTAAAAAAAAATCATATTTTATATTTATACTTTTAAATAAAATGCATTTTGCATACGTATGTACTTTTCAAGAGAAAGTTTCTGCAAAGAGCAAAACATTTCAACACCGGAGCGCGTGAACTGATTAGTTGGAAACACTAGATACTTTTTATCGTGTGACTATGACGTCGCATGAGTTTTTAAATTGTTTGGCTAGAATCACGTGGCTTTCACTGTCATATGACTATGACGTCACATGAATCAAGCTCATTGATGGACCCACTACAAGAGATCTTAGATAACCAGGGCGCTCTCCGGAATTGGCAGCCGGAGTTGTTGCCACTTTCGATGGAATCTAGAGTTACTATTTTTCTGTGTCAAATCCATGAATCAGTAAAAATATCCATTTATACTTTTTCAATAGAAATAATAAAAAGAGAAATGTTTAGGAGGAGTTAAGAGTAATGGTAATGCTAAGAGTAGTCTCTTTTGGCTCAACGCATAGCACAAAACCTTGTGGGAACTCTTTTTACTGACGTTGGTGGAACAAAATTAGGAAAATGACGTTTCGTTCGTCGTAGAATTCCAGAAGATTTTGGTCTACACAATTGTTTATATTTGTATCGCCACAGTAGCGAACGCAAAAATTTTTCAAAGGAGGGTTCCAGTTTCAAAAGTCCACCATTTTGGTATTGTGCTCCAATACGCCGCCCAACATATTATTTTGATTTCGTCGATTTTCGATAACAAAAACAATACAAAATTATTGAAGTAATTAGCGTTAATTAATAAAATTAATTATTAATAATAAATGCATAATTAATGTTTACGTAATATATACATAGGATTATGACCAATCGAAAAAAAAATCAAGGGCTATGGGGGGTGTCCGGACCCCTTGCACCCCCCCCCTTGTGTGCGCCACTGCATCGCTGTAAAACATAGTATAAGTCATTCTACTAATTTGCTTCAGAAATCTAAATTTTTCCCTCGATGTTTTTATACATAACATATGCATTTAAAATGCTGATGTCTTCCAAACGAAAGAATACTTTTTAATAATGTTTATCTATATATATATATATATATATATATATATATATATATATATATAAATGGATGTTTGTAAAAATGACCACGCTTCACTCTAACACCGTTCAACAAGATCACTATGAAAATTGGCATGTATATGTAATTTTTTGTGGAGAAGGTTTTTGTGCTATCCTCTTTGTTGCAGCTCCACACCTGGTGGCATTACAGCTTATCAACTTCTACACCGTTCAATCAACAACATGGTGGCTAAAAATGATGCCAATTTGGCTCTATCGCCAACATTTCGTTATGCCTCCATTAAATCGCCATTATAATGTAAGGAATGGCTTTGCTTGCGAATATTATAATTTTAACATAAAACAAATGCAACAGAAAAAAAGTCATATTAATATATTAAACATCCAGATATAAAGTATTTACACTATTTTAAGCATTCATTACAAAATTTGTAACAATGTGTTACTTTTGCTGAGCATAGATCAGCTTAGGAAGGTATTTTCAAAAATCGACCCACAAGAGAGTTAAGGGGCATTATAAATAAAAAAAATCTTTCTTATCAGAGCGATTAGATCTACAGACTTGTATGGTTTTTTTTTTTTTTGGTTTAGCTGAGGTATGTAAAAACCTCTTTTATTTTTTAATGTGCAATTCACGTAATATTAACTCATTAAAAACTTCTTTAGCCTTCAGTCTGTATTGTTTAATTTATCAATTCACCCGTGCGAAGAACTGTTATACCAGCTAGTCTACACAAATAAATAAAATTGAAGTGTCTGTAATTTCAAATTAACAGCTTTTTACAAAATGCATTTAAAAGTATTTACGGTTCTTATATCAAAAAATCAATTTTTTAAATGTTTGCCTGTTTGTTTGTTCCGGCTAATCTCTGAAACGACTGGACCGATTTTGACGGGATTTTCACTAACAGGTAGTTGATGTCATAAGGAGTAATTTAGGCTACTTTTTTATTTTAGAAAAATGTTAGGGTTCCGCGAAAACAAAATTAAAGCCAATCCAATAGTAAGCAATATCCGATTCAAATAGGGAAATATATAATATTTATTATACAAAATTAAAAAAACGCATGCCCCAAGGGCATGTTGCCATCTTCAGACGCATCTTGCTCTAAATATAACAAAGCTGCCTGTCGCGCATCAATTCACAAAATACAAGAATTACATTAAGAGGTGTTGAAAAGCTAAAATCTTATTTTTTTGACAATTTAAGATATTTACATTTTCTAATTGTATAGATTTTAACCTTTCTAAAAATACCTTACTTTAACCAATAGGGTTGTTAGAAACCCTTAAAACCTATTTTTAAATAATCGTTGAAACTGGGTCACAACCATTTGAATGGCGAAAAATGTCAACAAAGTACTTCGTTTTTCCTTAAAAGTTGAATGTCTGATATAAACCAAAACTTGTATCTTTTATTGTAAATTGAGCCTTTTATTTTTTTTTTTTTTTTATTTCCTAGCCGATTAGAATCCTCACTGTATACATTAAAATCAATTTATCTCAAAATGTAAATATATATTTTTTGTGATGTTCGATACACCTTTTCTGAGAAACTACTGTTCACAGGTATGTAAATTTTTCATGATATATCTATAATGATGGCTAATATATACTGAAATGAGCTTTTTGTAAAAAACTCAAAAATGTTTTACAAATTTTTTATGTGAAAAATGGATCTATTTCACTATGCCTGATAAAATATTTTATAAATTATGAAAAAATTCAAAATTAGCTAAAAGGTCATTTCAGTATAATGAAAAAGGTATACTTGAATTGTATAAAAATTTCAAACATGTACATATAACAAATTTTAGAAAAAGGTACATCGAAAACAGCCAATTTGATATTGTCACGCGGTATAGAGGTTTCCTACTCCCCTTAAAATTATCATAGGTATTTCTTTATGTGGAATACAGTATTATTAAGTTTTCGTTAACTCTGCGAATTGAACAAACACTTTTCTGTTATATTCCACGTGGCCGAAGTAGCGGGTAACAGCTAGTTTACTATAAATTTTATCAAAATTTGCGAAATCCCACGACTACGCGACGGATCGCTGTCAGTCTCCAGAGTGCAGACGGCGATCGCTTATATTCGAGGGTGAAAATTACAGCTGCATAAAATATGACCTCGAACGAATTATCTGATTTGTTCATAGTTTGGCCAGTTTAAAGTAATTGAATTAACTCGATCATTCACATTAAAGTGTTAAATAACTGAGAATAAAATGCTTTTTATTGACTACTTAAAACGATACATAACAAAATAAGAATAAAAAATTTCAAATTCTAGAAAAAGCTATTTTGACAGAAAAAGCGCACTGACTACTAAAAATTCATCAAAAACAGAAAATATTCAAGCTATGGCATGCAATTTTAGAGACATATATCATTTTTCACCTTATGCTTACAAGGACGAACTGCATAATTCTTTAGAAATACCATTTTTATAAACAGATACTTCTTCCAAATTGAAATTTTGTGGCATATTAATTCAAATTTTGCTCGAAAACCTTGACATTTTAAAGTTACTTTTTTTTATTAAAAAATGAAAGCACGCGTATAGTTGGATTCCTCTTAAAAATTGATTTAAAAAATTTTGCCATTGAAAAAGTATTTGATTTTTTTTAAGCGTTATTTCTTTTATTCTCTAAATTACTCATTTGGTTCAAATACCAGTGAAGTAAATTCTGTGCGCTGAGGACTATACTTGAAACAAAATTTTAAGAGAACATTTCTTGAATTTAAAACCGCAAGGATCAACTTAAATACGTTTTAAAAAAGGTAAAAAATTTATACTATTCAAGAATTTATTAATCTGTTTTTGAAGAGCTTTTATTTGAGTATGGCATTGATTTATAAATAAGACCATTTTTAATAAATGTCCCGTAAAAGAAACAAAAATAAGAGATTTCGGCAAACTTGACCGCCTTAAGACCCGAATTTGGAACATTTTTTCAGATATAAAAGAAATGAAAAATTAATATGATATTTTGGCTTCACTGTCCTTCAGAGAGCAGTATTTTTTATCATACTTCCCATTTTTAACCAAGTTGATTCATTTTTTCTGGTATAAAATGTGTTTCGCATTTTTTATCCTTTACCGTAATATTAAATGGGCTTTGCCTTCACGTATTAAAACAAAAAAGAAAGTATTCACGGAATATTTTGAAATTTTTAAAAACACTATATTGTTACCAGAGGTTCGAGTTATAATATTGCAAATTTCCATGGATATTAAGGTAATTTTTCTGTCTGAAAATATGCTTTGCGTTTAGTTCAAGCTCTCGTACTTTTACCGAAGACAGCCTTAACACTTAGTCATATGGTAACGTATGGGTGTATTTAAAAACGCGCCATGAAAAACGCGAAAAATATGATAAAAATGAAATGGAAGACAACTTTAATAACAATATTTTTCAACTTTTTAAATTGAACAGCATTTTTTACTTATGTTTCTAAAGTAATCGTCACCATTTTAACATGCCAAAATATATTATAAATCATATCATGCATAAGAAAAATATTAGAATGTATTTTTATGACCTGGTCTTAAAACATATTTTACTTAAAACTCTTTTTAATCGAAGTTCTCAACAAATGGAAACATATCGGGTGAAACATTTAAGATCTTTCTTAGAACAGATAAAAAGTCGAAAGTAAGCACCAAATTTTTTTTATTGTTGTTGTTATTTTCTTTTTAATGTGAATTTTTTTAAGTCATAAACATCGAAAATAAATTCTCAATTGATTTATTTTGCATTTAAAATGGGCACCGAAAGAGTGGAACTATTTTTCTCGTTTTCCATCCTATTTATTTTATACTTTTTAAGAACGACGAAGAAAAAGATTACCCATGAAGTTAAAAAACAACGTAATCGATTAAGATGCTTGCATGTCAGACAAGAAAAAAAATCGATATCTCCGAAACGAATCATCGATTATAGTGAGAACGCTTTTTTCGTGGATAATAAAAAATTATGGCAGTCGCTATGTTTTACATCATCTGATAAATAAGAACTCTTCGGAAAAAAAATTTACTGGGTGTTTCTTTTTCTGTTATTTCTTCAATTAAGGAAAAATGCATGAAGAATTTGTGTGATTTCTTCTAGTATAAATATATATGCATAATCACCCTATTCTTCAAAAGAAACACTCGAAAAAATAACTGTTAAATACATAAATTGTTTTTATTAAATGAAAGAAGTAATGATAAATAAATGAAAATATCTGAATTTAAATAAAGTGAATTGTCACTGAATACGCACGCACACTACTTAGAAGATATGGAACAAAAAGTAAAAGGTGAAAAAATACTGGAATTTTTATTTTTTTAATATTAGCTGTAACTGATTAGTGTCCTCATTTTAGAGAAGTTCTTAAGAAATTATTTGACAAATATATGTTTTAATGTCTTCTTTAATAAGAAAGGCACTTATGAAAAGGATTTAAAATACTTAAATATGTCCAAGTTTTTGACATAAAACATGTGTTCATTTATTTTTTTTCTATCTGTGATATATATCATGCGTTGTACTTTACTCTGATGTCCTGTTTAAAATTTTGTGGAAGAATTATCTTTAAGTAAGATACATAAATTATAAGAGAATTTAAAAAATAATTTTACGTTGGAAAACTTCTTTTAGCTATGAATAGTTAGCAACTTATAAGTTCAGGAGCTATACGGTTGATTCAAAATTAGTGTGACCAATTTTAAAAGCATATGAATAGTAAATATTTATCGCTTTTCTGACAATTATATTTTAAAATTAAGCAATCGTTTTTAACCTCTAAGGAAACTTAGATTTTCCCCAAAATTCTGCACCAACTCATTCTGCAAAATCAATTATAAAATGACTGAAAGATTAAAAAATAAATTTTCTTCCTTCTGAGAAATCACTACCACCATCCCCTGACTGTGTTCCTTGCGATTCTTTTTTATGGGGTTCCTTAAAAAAATAATTAAACAGACGTAAAGAATGAACACTCCAAAAAAGTGCTTTATAAAGCAACCAAAGAGAGGAATTTGGAAAAATTCCCTCCCAAAATTATTGGAAACACTCTTTTAGCTTAGCCGAAACGCTTACGCAAAGTGTACTATGCTAAAGGAAAACCCCATTGAAAATTTCATGTGAATTACTTAATTCGATAAAGATTTATAACGCTCTAAAATTGGTGACATTATTTTTGAATCAACCTGTATGTTTCTATGTGTAGCTTTTGAGCTTTCTTAAGAGTATTGAATTTATGTTATATAAAAAAAATTTGTTTAGATATAAAGTAAAGGAGAGTTGGAAACCTCTCTCTTTCTGTATACTGACAATGTTAAATTGGCTGTTTTCGATGTACCTTTTCTCAAAATCTGTTGTATGAACATGCTTGAAATTTTTCATACAATTAAAGTACACCTTTCTCATTATACTGAAATAAGCTTTTAGCTAGTTGTGAATTTTTTTAATAATTTATGAAATATTTTATCAAACTTTGCGAAATTTGACCCATTTTTCCCATAACGGTTTGTAAAAAATAAATTTTTGAGTTTTTTACAAAAATCTCCTTTTAGTATATATTAACCCTCATTATAAATTTATCATAAAAAATTTACAAACCTGTGAGTAGTAGTTTCTCAGAAGAGGTACATCTCGAACACCAAAATTTACATTTTGACATAAATTGATTTTAATGTATACAGTGAGACTTCTAATAGGCTAGTAGAAAAAATAAATAAAAGGCTCAATTTACAATAAAAGATACATGCTTGGGTTTATATCATACATTCAACTTTTAAGCAAAAACGAAGTACTTTGTTTACATTTTTCGCTCGCCATTCAAATGGATGCGGCCCAGTTTTAACGATTATTTAAAAATAGGTTTTAAGAGCTTCTAATTACCCTAGAGGTTAAAGTATGGTATTTTTAGAAAGGTTAAAATCTGTAAAGTTTGAAAATGTAAAAATCACAAATTGTCAAAAAAATAAGATTTTAGCTTACCAACTGCCCTTAAGGCATCAAACTATACTCGAAATCATGATTTTGGAAAGGAGTATAAAGTAATATTTTTTTTTTATGTTTACACATAAAATTGTTATAAGTATATTATTACAATAAAAGATTATTTAAAAGCAATTTTTGTAAAAATATGAAGGGAAAATGACATACTTTCAATATACTCACTCCCCCTTTATGAAAAATGCTTCTATAATAACTATATTTTGTTTATATGTAGCTTAGACTTCTCTACAGAGCCTGAATTAGGATTTTTGAAAAATTCACATTATTTTCATAGTTATTATGAATTGAAATAACCGGTGCTTCTCTTTTTGATTAAAATGCCTCTACTCTGATATATTTGAATACGAATAAATCAATTTCTGAATTATATACTCGTATTCAAAAAATTTTAGTTGAGACTATGTACAGAAGTCTTAGCTATAGATTAAGCAATGTTATTATTACAGAAACATTTGTAGATTATTAAAGAAGAATTTTTCATAAAAAGATAGTGTTTTGGAAATATGTCCTTCTTTCTTCATTTTTGTGGGGAAAAAATTGCATTAAAATTTTTTATTGTATTCTTAAAACATATTCTAAATTAGGTGACACTAAATATTAAAAAAAAATTGCGTGCACATTTATGCGCTTTTTCAAAAAAAATAATGGTTTCGAACGTAATCGAATACCTTAATGAGCTAAATTCATGTGACGTCTCAGTCACATTATAATGATAACCACGTGTTTCTAGCCAATCAGGTGGCCACGGTAGCCGAGTGTTCAAGGTATCGGATCGTGGCTGGACTAGTCAGGATTTCGAGCCCAGTACCACTGAAGACCCGCCGTGTAGGGAAGCGATGCACGTTAAATCTGTCGAGAGCTCAAACGTTCTCCCATTGGTGTGGTGTGGTGGTTAGGAGAGGGGGAGTACCAGCTCAGGTGTCGTCCACGTCACTTGACCATGGTTCAAAATTACGTGGTCCGTCGTTAAAAGACCTCGTGTAGCTGAGCAGTGCGACGTTAATATTCACTCACTCTAGCCATTTAGTTCAAAAACACATGTGACGTCATAGTCACATGATAATTGTAATAATCTGTCTCGAGTTCATCGGTTCATGCCCATCGTTGTTGCCAATTTTTGCTCTTTGTAAGAACTTTCTTTTAAAAAGTACTATTTGTCAACACTAATTCAGTACATAGGATACAAAATGCCCTTTTATGTAAAGGTACATGCATGAAACACGTTAAATTATGTTTAATAATCTTTTTGATTATTTCTTTTCTCATAACACTTGGATATCTCCACCCAATTATATTAAATTTGAAAGGTTACCTCAGTCTTACAAATAGAACAAAAAGTACAAGTTATTTTGATGCCTGTTTTGAATTCAATGGCGAACTCGTATTTGTTTTTATCTCGTGAACGTCATGAATTTGGCTCATTGGTCATTCCTTGTTGCTAAATTAATATAATTTATGTGGTATAACAGGGGTCAGCGACCTATGACATGCATGCCACATGTGGCACGCTGTACAATTCTCAGTGGCACTCTGCACTACTCTACAAATATGTCAGTTTTTGAGTAGATGGAAGTCGATAAATTTGTAATAAACCTTTTTGACAACATCTTGTTTACATTTAAAGAATTACAAAAAATTCTGAAGGATAATTCTACAGATAATTTTGCAGATACAGTTGAACCTCCATATAACGAACCTCTATATTGCGAATTTTTCTCTATGGCGAACTTTTTCCTGGAACATTGAACATTTCACGATTTTCTTCGTAAAATAACCTCTCTATAGCGAAATGCATTTTCTATACAACGAACTTTTTCTTTTGAGATTCAATTTTTGTTCTCTCTTTCTTTTTAAAGTACTTCTGAAAGAATTTAAAGTTATTCTCTTTTTAACACATTTTATGGTGGCCATAAATCTTGAATTGGTTTTATTAGATCCTAACTCGCCGAGAGCAATAGAGTTCTAGACGTTTCATTGAAGAAGCGCGACTTTTAACCCCCGTTACCCAGTTCACTTGAATAATCTTCGATATCCTCTTTCACCCACAGTGGAGTTGTCCCGTGTTCTAATTATAAAATAATGTATGTTTAATATTACTTCTTGTATGCTTTAAACTATAAAATGTCCATAAAATTCATTTATTTTATTATAAAATTATTTTCTTAATATTAAAAATACAGTGAAGTCTTCAACATTCTTTTTTCTTGTTTTCCTTGCAGTTTTTCTTTCTTTTTTTGATGTGGGTGATACATAAAATAAACATATATTAATTTTAAAAAAGGTGTGAATAATTACTTTTTTAATATATAGTGTTTATGAATTTAAATTTTCTTTTATGTGGTTTATAAAGTATATTAAAAGATGAACCTCTATATAACGAATTTTCTATATACCGAACTTTTTTCCTTGATTTAGCTACTTCGTTATATAGAAGTCAGACTGTATTTTGTAAGTTATTGAATGTCATTGTTGGAGAGATGACGTACATCACATGTACTCTACTTTCCGCTTTTAGTTCTATATATCTAATTAAAAATTCTTTCCTCATATGAAAATTGTTTCGAGTCTGCATAAAATTTGTTTAACAACTGAATGCTCAAAATCGTGTCAAATTGAAAGTCACAAATTATACCCCCAATTTTGCAATTTGAAAGTAGAGCAGTAGCACTAGATTCGTATTAAAATTTTTATCTTTGTATTCAACTATAATGAAAGAAAATACTTGTATTTTATGTTGTCTATTTCTCATTAAAATAAATATGTTTAGAAATACACAATACACATGTACAATTTTAATTATTTTTATTTTTGTAGAAAAAATAGTTATATTTTACGCTGTTTATTTTTATGTTAAGAAATATCTTTAAATGATACAAAATGAATATATAATAAAATTGTAAATATCTATATTATTGACCTCTGTTCTCTAAATCTGCATGCATTATCGTAGGAATCGAATTGTTTCAAACATTTCCTGCTGTATGGTACACTGAATCATATTAGTATAGCGTTTCTCAAACTCTGAGGCTCGCCTCTCTTGGGGGGAGTTATTACTCTACGAGGGGGGCGCAAGCATATCGAAAGGTCGAAAGGAAAAGATTATTTTAGAAATATATTAATTTACAAAATGTAAACAAACAAAATATATTATGACATAATAAAAAACAAAATACACATTTATACTGATATATTAGACTTATAAATGTATCAGTGCTACACAATGTATTTAATAATTAATTTAACAATACTAAGCTAAGAACAAGTTTAAGAATCATCAGTGACCCTATGGGATTGTCATATATAAAATTATACTGGATAATTTGTACGGTTTATAATTAATCCCTTAATAGCCGATTAAAAGTTAAGCGATTCACCATCCGTTTTCCACGTAGGCGAGGGTATGTGATGTATTGGGGGCGAGGGGGGAAGAATAAAGAAGGAAATAATCTGAAATAAGAGTAAATCCTTCGAAAACTCACAGTCCGGGTCCTTTTAATGCATTCCAAAGCCTTCGGAATAATTTTATTAATAGCAGTGTACAGAAAAAAATCGTACTTCGGAAAGACGTATATATACGTCCGGGGTAATTAACGCTTTGGCTGAACGAGACGTTTATGTACGCTGGTGGCACTTAAGAGGTTAAAGTC
>BMAV01023463.1:207873-240099 GCA_019973955.1 Trichonephila inaurata madagascariensis
TGTGTGTGTGTGTGTGTGTGGCTTTTTTTAACCCATTGTTGGAAGTTTTGTATTTACTTTAGATTTTGTAATAAATATAAAACTCACATCTTATGGCTCTTATGTTTAATATATTTATTCATTTCAAGTAGTGCTCGTTGCGTCTATTATTATTCTCAAGTTAATAAAAACGGTAAATATAATTGTTGAATAAAATACCAATAAAATTTTTAGCGATTTCTTGTGAGTCCCTTGCCTCAATTCAGGACATTTTCCTTACAAAATTACTGAATAGTCTAATATTACAGTTCGCAAATACTATTTTTAGTAAATTGTAAATGGTTTTTTTATCTTTTCTTTCCTTCTCTTAAAAGTGAAGCTTCTTTGTTATTTTATGAAATGAATATTGTTATTAAAGGAAAATAATTTACCTGTTTGCTTACAATAAGAAATAAAATAATAGAATTAATAAAACTTTCCACTTTAATAAATCCCGATGAGTTATAATCATATAATCATATAAAAAACTCCATAACCCTAAAAATAATACCCATAACCATATAAAAGGCTCCTTCGATTCGTAGGAAGTGCGATAAGGCAGAAATCGAATATTTTTAAGTTGTTACAACTCAATAGGCTTTGAGAACTAGGTTTAGAATTTGAATGATAGTCTTTATAAGGTATTTCAAACATGCTGTATGTTAAGATGAATCTATTAATTAAAAACGTCACCATTAAAACTTTTAATCATTCATTAACATGCACAAGAATAAACTTATATTTAAGAATATCCCTCTAAGCTTAACAAAGAAGTTAATCACAGCCCACCAGCATCACAGAAGAGCTTAAGTAACCATTTGTTAAAATGTAGTCGCTTAGATTTCTTAGATTCTTGAGATTTCATCAGACTTGGGGGTGAAGTAAAAATAGTAAGCATCCTTAATCTAACTGAGCATCAGTTTCTTTTTTTATTTCATGTTTATTTACGTCACCCTTTGAGGCCTCACTGAGACTAAGGGCAACAGACAGCAATTCTGAAGTGATGAAGATGATACCTGAGCTACACTTCACTCTCCGAATTTTCCCGCCACGCTAACGCGAAGATTTTGAGTTTCAACAGATTTAATGTGTAGGGTGGCCCTTCTACACGATAGGTCTTCAATGGCACAAGGACTTAACCTGTGACTCCACAATTCTGGCCACAAGCTCACGATCTTGACCACAATTGCGCCTCAAAATCTTGAATACGAAAGGAATCTGTAGAGATTTTAAAACCAATTACGAGGGTTTGGGTAAAAATCAGGGCAACTATTTTTTTTTCTTTCTTGAAGATACCAGTCCGGTTGGAAAATGTGACATACAGATGAAAGTTCAAGGTGTTAACTACATGTGTGGACAATAGATGGCACTGAAATATCGTAACACACTAATTTATTATGATAGTATACGGGGTAATATGGCTTTAACGGTGCAAAAGAATGACAACACAGTACACATAAAGCTGACATGACAAACCTGGGCCTAAAGATCCTTAATGTTGTAAATGACCCTTAATGTAATCCATGAGCTGCTCGATGACGGCACGTGCCAAGTCAGTCCGCACACTGGCCGATCGTCCCAAACGCTGCTCATCACTGGTTGACACACATCCTTGCTGAAACTTTCCTATCCACCGTGATACTGTACGGTATTGTAGGGCATTATTCCCAAGGGCTTCCACTAATTCTCTGTGACATTCCATCACATTTCTCTCTCGGAGAACGGCTATTTTGATATAAGCGCGCTGCTCAACACGGGTTACTTCCATCTTGCACGGCACTCACCAACTGACTGATTTCACAGCCCTCACTGAGCTACTATCAGCTATCACAGAGCCATCTGATGTTCTACATACACACTATGCCTGAAGAACATCCACACGACACATATACGTTTGCGATCCGTTCACATATATACAAGAAAAAAATAGTTGCCATGACTTATGCCCCAACCCTCGTATGTTGTCCCTATCTGACAATAACTCAGAATAATTTTATAGTTTTATAGTTCATTAATATGAAGCTTTTGTACAATGACAATCAGACTATTAATTCACAATCAATAAACAAAGAATCAAAGTTTTGCGTGGCGAGATGTGGAACAACTCTTCGAGAGAAATACCACAGCTCAAATGTTATATCAATTTTAAATGAAGTAAAATGAACTGGACGTCAAAATATAGTTAAAAATTGAGCTAACTTGTAATTGTCCGGTGTAATTTGTTGTTACTTTTACTTCTCCATAGATAGTTACATCAAATCAAGGCCCACGAAAATCATCGTGGCAAGGGGCTAGTTGTACACCTGTCGTTAGACATAGCTTAGAGCACCAAACATATAATAGTACTATTTGGCTCAGTTCAACCATATTTTGAGAGACCCCCATACCCTGAGGGTGGTCAGAGACCTTCCACCTCTCTTCCCCTTCCATAAATCTCAGGAGAGAATTTGCGGCTCGACGGCTATTTAGAGTTCCCTCATGTCGTACAGACACAATATATTTTCAAACATCCATGCTTTCTCCGGTATTCAAACCCAGGCCTTATGTCACTGCAGTCAGCGTCACTATACCGAATGGGCGACTTAGTCTAATTTATAAAACTGAAATGAAAAGAAACTAATACTTTCTCATATTTAGTACAGTAAAAATGTTTTTACTAAAGCTATCACTAATCACTAAATCACAATAGAGTAAAACCTGTTTTTGTGCAGTAGATAGAGATGGCATGAAAATAAACCGCACAAAAAAATAATCGAAAATATTTCAGAAATTTTTAAAAATAACTAACAATTTTATCGACTTACTACAGAAAATTTTTTGTGCAGCTGAGAGGAACCGCATAAAAAAGAAATACTTCCATAACAAAATAAATAATTAAATTACTCATGGAAACATTTTTAAAACATTTAGTTTCTCATTGTTGGACTTTGAAGTTTTCAAAATGCACATACATAATTCGCTGCTACGTATTGTAATTCAAAGCGCTCATTTTTCTGTGATGAATGAGTTCAAAATCTCTTTCGTCACTTGAAGAAACAATTTCAATTGATTTACTTTTTGGCACCATAAATTAAGAAGTAAATTTTCACGAGAAGGTCGGTTAGCCAGTTGCTTGGGAACGTCACGATAACCAGACATGCATGATCGAAGCTCTTTCAGAAATTTCATACTCTTTTCGGAATCAGTATCTATTTTAAGAAAATGCTTTTCCAATTTGTTCGCGAAAGCTGTATCCCTGCATATATTTTATATGCTTTCAAAGAATTCGGTTCTTTTTGTCCGTCTTTATAATCTATTTATTTATTGATAATGTCAATGTTATTAAAAGTTTCGTCTTCAATCAAGCGTGGGCTGTTGGCGCGTTGAGAGAAAGCAACTGAACGTGCATTGTCGGGAGACTGTTTATAGCAAATGAACAGGTGTCACCAGGCATATGGCTTGCGAAGCGTGCCTCCATCCCATATCATTATAGTGATGTTTTCTGGGGAAGTAGCAGGCCTTAGTGGAGAGAGAACAACCTGATTGGTCGCTTGCACGAGGAAAGGGGGTGTGGCTATGAGGAACTTGGACGAAGTCAGGTTGGTGAAAAAGTTCATCCTAGATTGGCTGAAAGATTGCCTTGTGATACAAATGAGAACAGAGCGTCTTGAAGTGTATATATATGCATTGCAATGACGTAACATACACCCCCCACCCCCGCATACACCCCGCAAGTGAGGAAGAAGAGAAAATGCCAGATCTGGAGAGAAACAACACGGGGATTTTGCACAGCCCCAATGCACATTGTACTCTCAGTAAAACATTTCTTGACAGAGGGAGGAGGGGGCAAGGCCCAATTAACACCGAATACGTATTTAACCAATTTATAAAATATTAATGGAAAAACCTGACTTTGCAGGGGCTCGCTAACATTTTCCGTTCGCTACAGGTACATTGATAGGAAACATTACACTGGCGCTAAAGAAATTGAAATTCATATATCGCATAAAAAAAAGATCACACAAAACAAATTTCCAAAATTTAAAACGTACAAAAACAGGTTCTACTGTATAAGATCATTTTGTTTCTTGAATACATTTTAGCTATTTTACTGGATCAATGGTATTTACATGCCTGTCAACAATAAATTTCCTTTATGAGTAACATAAAAATTTATCATAATTTGTTTGATTTTTTTACATATAATAAGAGAAATTTATAATATCGTGTTATAAGTTGTTTCGTAATTATAAGTTTATTTATTTATTTGAACTTCTTAAAAGCATAAGCCTGCATAATATTACTGTCCGAGTAGTTCATTCCTAAAAAATAAACCTTTATATTCCTTACTAAAAATCTCCTTAATTTCAGATTAAAAACAAATAAACATTATTTAGAGATTACTTATTAAATTTAATCTTTCATCAACATTTATTATGAAAAAGTCGGTTGCGATTTATTTTAATCAAATTGGCAATATTTCCTTCAGTACTAATTTTCTTAATTACTAGAACGTGAATTATTAAGTTACGTTCATTCATAATAAATGTCGATCCGAAGTTCATTTACGAAGAATATTCTCATTTAGTTGCTTTCTGTTACATTCTAAATTGCAGTAATCAAACGCACATCTATTATGAACGTATTTAAATATTTAAATACTTTTCTTCTTTTGCTTACAATTTAATTTGATACGTAAAGGAATATTTAATTTAATATTCAAAAACAAATAACTTCCGAGAGAAGAGCGTTAAATAATCGAAACTAAAGAGCTTTTATTTGCATCATCTTGCCTTTTAAGTAGCTCATTTTTAAGGTAAATATTTGTTTTTTTGTGTTTAGAAAAGAAACAAAAAAGATACAAAGTATTAGAGAAGGAAAATATATATTTCTCAGTAATCAAGGTTTTCGTTTATATTTATTAAAAAAGCAATTATTTTCTTCTTTTATATGTATTTTTTTTTAAATCTTTTATGTGTCAATATCTATTCATATGGATGTACGTTGTGTAACAGTTAAATAACCGGACTAGTCTTAAAAATTAGCTTTATTGAATACGAATAATTGAATTTTACGAATATCTTTTAATACCCTTCAACATGCTCCTCTTCCCTATCATTATGTATACGAGTTTCCCACCGTTTAAAGTAGTGTTGCGGCTCATTAGGTGTGAACGTCTTTAAAAAGTCTGCCTTTTTTGTCTCCAATACATTTTCCCCTTTAATAAACAGTTCGAAGTCATATAGTACTAGATCTGGTGAGTACGGTGGATCCACGAGCATAGTAATGCGTTTGTCCGCCAAGAAATGTTTGACTGAGAGCGCAATGGGCATCGGGGTGGTGCGAAATCCACGTGTTGTTGCTCTGCAGATCTGGCCTTTTTTTCCCTCTCACTCTTTCTCTAAGCTTTCTTATGACCTCAATGTAGTACTGTGGTTTTATTGTTTGGCCGTGAGATACCAATTAAATCTTGATGATGCCATTAATATCTAACATAAATGAGGAACATGAACGGTTCTTAAGGTCACAGATAAACAAGAACGTTCATCATCTTCAACAACGTCCCGATCTTCCGAAAATCAATAGTGCCATTCAAAAATTTGACTATGTGACGTACATTGATCTCCAACACCTCTTTTAACAATTTAAAATATTCAGTTGGAGTTTTCTTTTGATTAAATTTCGCGAGGAATTTCCAATTTATGCTCAGCTTGATTTTTAAGTGTATCATGATCGTGGAACTTCGACGCAACAGCGTCTTACTCAAACAAGGATGAAAAACAAGATGAACTAGATAGAGGGAGGGAATAACGTGCCACCAACACTGAAAGGATCAAAATCAAATATATTCTATTCCCACTTCTTCACACTAAGCCTAACGGGATAGGTATAGCTTCAGCCATATATATAAAAATCACAAAGAATTTTGCAAATTTAAAATTTCGAAAAACATTTCGCATTAATAAAATAATAATATTAAAATTTTAATGTAATTTTCACTGATTCACATGCTTCACTAATTTCTCTAATGTTGCTAATATAAGAAAAAAATATTAATAAATACTTGAAAACTTATTTGCGGCTGGAGTAACGATCGCATACGTTATAAATACCAACCACTGAATTTAAGAGATTTTATTGGTTTAACTCTAATATTTTTCATGTAATTTGTGTGTTTATGGAATTATTATATATTTTTGTTACATAAATATATATAGTTATAAATATTAATGCAAGTATGTCGCTTAAGAGTTTGGTTAAGAAACAAAATAATAAATATGAGAAATTGGCAAGATTTTTTTAAATTTTTCGATTCCGATGATTTTGGAGTTCATTCCCGTCTTCAAACTGCTGATTCAATTAAATAGTATATAAAACAAGAATCCGAAGGAAAATATTAAATTAATAAGTTAAATAAATACTAGTTTTAAGTATTAATGCTTACGTTATCTAAGGTATCCGACTACGTTCGGAACCGTGATTTGGCACAAAAGCGTATAAATGGATAATATTTGTGATATTTAGTGTCACTTAGATTAGAAAATGTATATAAAATTGTTTTAAGAATAGTATTACATTAAAATTATTTAAATACAATCTTTTGACAAAAAATGAACATAGAGTGACCCATTTTCAAAATAGTCTCTTTTTGTGAAAAAGTCTTCTATTATAATAATATTTTGCCTGTATATAGCTCAGACCTCTGAACAGAGGCTCAACCAGAATTTTTGAAATATATAACTTAGAAGTGGGTTTTTCCATGTTTTACAACAACAGAGGGAAGAAATTTTAAGAAAAAAAAGCCTATAATTATTTCAATGGGTGGTAACTCTGAAAATAATGTGAATTTTTTTTAAAAAAATAGTACAGACTCTCTGTAGAAGTTATTACTTTATATAAGCACACACACACACAAAATATTATTACTTTAGAAGTATTTTTTATAAAAGGAGGACATGTTGAAAAAAAGATTATTCTGTTATTTTTTTGTCGAAATATCGAATTTAAATAATTTTTTTTTTTTGTCAAAATGTCCTTAAAACAATTTTATACATGTATTCTAATCTAAGTGACACTATAAATATCATGAAAATTATCCATTTGTACGCTTTTTTAAAATCACGGTTCTGAACGTAGTCGGATACCTTAAAACAAATAAATAAAAATATCAGTATTTTTTTTTAATTGGACGAGCTGGTAGACTATGAAATGACGTTTCTTTAAAAACTAAATAATTTTCTTGCACCAAGCGATGTTCGACAAATAGGGTGGAACTGATGAAGGCAAATAGTTATATATATTTACTTTTTCTTCAGCAAGCTGAAAAAACTTTCGCCAACCCTATGTGGGTGTTGCACTTTTAACTACTGTTGGGAATTCCATAATGAACATTTCTTCTTCCAAGTTCAGAGTCAAAGGTCTCAAATTGCAACACTGCGGTCAGCTAAAATTTATATCGAAAGTCGAAATCCTCAGTTCAGTCAAAAATAGCAAACTCACTAATTATTTCGGCTGCCTCTCCTTCTCGGGAATTTCCAGGAACCAAGTATAATTACAGAGAATATACAAGAAGTCTGGAAATCTTACGATGTTCCAGGTTCCCGGTAAAAAAACCCTAATGCTGAATATAGTGAGAAAATTTAATTTCATACGGTGCAATTTTAAAGAAGAACAATCTAAGAAAAAGGAACATAGCTTTAATACTGCATTTTTTCCCGCATATTAATTGCTATGAACTGTTCGAAGTACTAAAAATTTTAATCTTAGTATAATTTAATCTAATATATATTTCAATTCCTACTATTAGTTCCCGCTCTCCCTATATATATATATATATCTTGTTCAAATATTCAATCATTAATAAAATACTTTTTATTCATCCATTGAAGTTCAAATGCATTTTTTTAATCTTGTAGTGGATGACACTTGATAACAAAACAGTTTTTTTCAAATGTTAATTCATTAATTAAATTTTTTTTTAATTTTAAATTTATTCTGCGTTATTTCTGAAGAAATTCGAGCTATTTGTAACAGATGGCGCTGGTGCGTTTTTCTAACGAATTTTTTCTTAGCTTCAAATACTTATTTTTCTTTCATCCACTAAGTTCAAATACCTTTTTTAAACTTGTAGTGGATGTCATTTGATGTAAAAACAGCTTTTTCAAAAATATTAATTGATTAATTAAATTTAATGAACTAAAATAAAATTCTTCTTTGTTAAGCTGAAAAGGAATTGACTTGATTTTTTTTTTTTACATTACTTGTTAAACATCATTTTCAATTAAATTATTTGGCAAATGAATTTCTAGTGATTGTTTCTTGATAACCGTCTTTGTAATATTGGATTCTGGTTTCTTTAATTTTTGAGGCATGTTTTGATCGACTATTGGTAAATATTGAAGCCCGGAGGCTGAGTGGTAGTGTAACGTGCTTCCACACCACAGGTCCGGTGTTCAAATACCAGACTGGGCTGGTTGACTCAGCCTTTCATCCCTTCAGTGGGTCGCCAGATGAGTAACAAGCTTGCTTGGGAACTGAATACTGGGGATTTCGCGTCAAACTGACCACTTGACCGAAACATCTACACATGCACCCCAGCGTCAAAGTTCACGTAAACTGAGATAGGCACAATATGCCTGGGTCCTCATGGGCTGTTTCGCCACTGAGTTCAGTTCAGTTATTAATATACATTAGCTGGCATATGAAATATCACTTTCTCAAAACCGAATTGGAAGACTATGACTTGAAGCATGTTTTGATCAATTAGTTATTAACATTAGCTGACACAAAAAAAAATCAAAATCAAATTGAAAGACTAGAATTATAATAATCCAAAGGTCACCATCAATAAATTATAATGTAATAATGAATAAACCATCTTAAGCAATAAACATAGACGTATTTTGATTTAAAATCAAAACCTTATAGCTCTTTTTCTAATAATAGAACCTTAATTCAAACTCGGTACATATTTATGCATACAAAGAGATATTCTCACAAACAAAATAAAACCCAATTCTATCTTTGTTCATTTTGACATAAATTTATCTACAGATATATGCGTACAAATAAGGTAATATTCCTATATTAAATTAAGAAAAATTTCTTTATAAAACCAGCGGGAAAAAAAAATAACTACGCAATAAAAGTAACAACATTCATTAAAAAAATGCAAAATAAACCATACTTAAGAGCAACATTTTCAAATATTAATTCATACACACCACACAGATTCTGTTCTTCTGACAATAATAAATAATTTTTCTTCAACAACAACAAAAAAAACAAAAAACGAAACAACATTATTCGTTTTAATTGAATGAATAGTCTTTTACTTAAAACCACTTAGGAACAAAATTAAAAAGCATTACTCATACATTGATAATTGTATCCATTTGTCATAGTTAACTGCTCCACTCTGGCTACAACCAGCAAAGTTTGCGTAATATAATGCGCGATACAAAAGCTACGTGTTTCTCGAACAATTTTAAACACATTATTATTGCGAATATTCTTTTTGTCTAGCCAGCTCGGGCAGTTAACTAAAAGTGATTAATCTGAGTGCATTTTTTCCTACCTACTCTCAACCCCCCCCTACCTTACTTTCATTTACAACAGAGCCCCCCTAATGCAATTTTAAAGTGAAATTAATGCGCCTATTACCCACTCCTATCCATTAGGTAAACATATTAAAGAGCATTTTACCCTCAGGCACCATTTATAGGGTAGAGAGGAGATTTCTTGTGTTTCTTCTGCAAAAGGAAGAACGAGGAGTAAAAAAAATCAATGGCAACCGACTTTTCCTGTTCCTGCCTTCAAAAATGCTAATGCCTCGTTTTATTACCCCGAAACAAAGATCATTAGATGGCTGAAATGAAGCGCAAGTGCTCTTACGGGTGCAGTTTACTATCGGTGCAGCCCATCTGTGGTTGTGCAAGCACATATGCCTTACAGTCAAACGGTCGGAACAACAGAAAATGCACGAAACTATAAGTTTTACGCGCCTGCTGTATGCCCTTTGCTTCATCAATATGATGAATGAATACAATTAGGAGAAGTGTACTTCGGGGCTGCTATTAGAACACGCAGACGTTCTAATTACTGGTTAAAGACACATGAAATATTCCGAAGCAAGAAAAGCAATCGGGAAGAATCATTTTTAAGGAGTGCGCGTCGTAGCTTCTTTGTTATTTATCTAAGTTTGGAGGCAATTCCGGAGGTGAACAATCGAGGCAAGCATTGGTGTTTGTGTGTGTTTAGTGGGGCAGAAACAATGGATTCTGTGAGTTTCTTGTATTTTTGTTGGAAAAAGTTATAGAGTCGCTGTAATGGAAATATTGTATCACTCGCAAGTACTTACATATTCAGAGTTATATTTTGAGTCTGTTATAATGTTTAAATTCGCGAGAAGAAAATATAGTGATTATTCAGCAGATAAACGAGGCCGATAACCGAAAAATGTTCGAAGCAGAAAAGTGTTAGTTAATACTTCAAATGTTTTATTTTTGCGAAATATATGTCTGATATCGAAAGTCAAAAGATGTATAGGCTAAGTATTATCTATACATAAATACAGGAGAAAACCTATTCACTCCTTCACTTACACACTCATGACAATATCTACGGAACAGACTTGATATTAGGTGTAATTATGTTTCTTTTGTTGAACAGAGATCCGCTAAGAACGAATTTTAAAGAAATCAAATCAAACAGTAGGTTATGGGAGTATTACAGATGGAAAATTTCTGTTTTTGAACTATTTGACCAGAAGATTTGAATTTGTAAACATATTTTAATGAGTAGAAATCCACCAAGTACAGGATTAGTGGAAATCAACTCCTAACTGGGGTGTTACGAGGCATTATTAACAAAAAAAATCCGTTTGAAATTTGGATAGTATGTTTATTTTGTTGTCATGTTTATTTTTATTGTTAAATGTGGGGTTTGCAAAAATCGACTCTAGGGGGTTATGGGAGAGTAAAAAGTTATTATGCTTCCTTTTTATTAGCTTTTAACTACCACTAGGTATTTTTACTACTACCTTCGTTGGTAAGATTGAAGATATTGCAGAAGCGGTCGAGCACACACACACAACACACACTATCACTAAGAATCTCTTGAGTTCAACAGGGCCGTAATCTTCTCCGATTCTAAATCGGCATTACAAGCTTTATCTCAAAATTGTCTCGGTAACTCACAAATACTTTTAAAATGCAGATGGTTCTTAAAATATTTTCCTCATAAAATTTCTTTTCAGTGGATACCGGCTCATTGTGACATTGCTGGGAATGAGTATACCGACTTCCTTGCCAAGAAAGGAGCCCTTGTGATCCAAAGACTCACAAGAATTTCAACCTTTCATTCCTTAAGGCCTTTTACTAATATGACCTTTAAGTATAATTTTAAAATGGAAGATGCGGAGATATCTTGAAGGATAAGAACTGGGCAATCTTGAACGAAAACCCGTTCTGGGTTCCTGGGGCTCCTAGTAAAGCTGCTGTAGCTCATTGTAGACTTTTGACGGAGCATGACTGTCGGAGATCTCATTTCTACAGAAGTGGTATCACCGACTCAGTTAGTTAGTGAATATTAACGTCGCTCTGTTCAGCTACACGAGGGCTTTTGGCGACGGACAACGTAATTTTAAACCATGGTCAAGTGACGTGGACGACAACACCTGAGCTGGCACCCCCCTCTCATAACTACAACACCACACCAAAGGGAGGTCGTTTTAGCTCTCGTCAGATTTAGCGTGCATCTCCGCCCTACACGGCGGGTCTTTAGTGGTACTGGGCTCGAACTCCTGACATGTCTGCTATAATCCGATACCTTGTCCACTAGGCTAACACAGCCCCACCGACTCAGCGGACTTTACTCTGTGTGACTCTGTTCAACCTATGACCGCTGAACATTTGGTCGTGTACCCTGCACTAATTAGTTTTAATTCTATTGGCAAAAAATATCGGAGAGCATGTGCACTAATAGCATAGGTACTATTGCAGCTGTGGCATTTGTAAAATAAAATACTTCCATTTTAGAAACTCAAGTCTTATCCTTATCAATATATTTGAAAACTCAAATATCAATAATTAACTTAATTAATAGAATCAGATATCAAGAACTTAAAAAAACTGTATATACAGTCGAACCTCTATATAACGAATTTTTCTATATAGGGAACTTTTTCCTGGAATCTTGAACATTTCACTATTTTCTTCGTAAAATAACCTCTCTATAGCGGAATACATTTTCTATATAATGAACTTTTTCTTTTGTGATTCAATTTTTTTCTCCCTATTTTTAAAGTATTTCTGAAAAAAATTTAAGTTATTCTCTTGTTAACATATTTTAGTTTGGTCATAAATCTTGAACAGGATTTATTAGATCCTAACTCGCCGAGAGCAATAGAGTTCTGAACATTTCATTCAAGAAGTGTAACCTTTAACCCCCATTGCCCAGTTCACTAGAAACACCTTCGATATCCTCTTTCACCCTCAGTGGAGTTGTCCCATGTCCCCGTGATCTAATTATAAAATGATGTATGTTTAATATTACTTGTATACTTTAAATGATAAAATGTCCTTAAAATTCATTAATTTTAGTATAAAATTATTTTTTTAATATTGAAAATAGAGTGAATTCTTCGACATTCTTTTTCATGTTTTCCTTGCAGTTTTTCTTTCTTTCTTTCTTTTTTGATGGGTAAGATAAATAAAATAAACATACATTAATTTAAAAAAGGGTGTGGATAATTACTCTTTTTAATATATAGTATTTATGAATTTAAATTTTGTTTTATGTGGTTTATAAAGAATATTAAAAAATGAACCTCTATATAATGAATTTTCCACATAACGAACTTTTTCCCGAATTCAACGACTTCGTTATATAGAGGTCCAACTGTAATTATAAAACAATATGGAAGACCCAGCGAATAATGCCCCCCAAAAAAGAGAAAAACTATTGCTTGACAAAATTGTATTTATAAAAATATAATGTTTTAGTATTATGTATTGAAATTACCGCAAAAAAGTTGTAAAAGTTGTTATGTTGTGAAACAAATTTGAAACTTTTCGGTAAAATTTGGATAAAAATTCCATATATTTATAACATAAAATCAGATCTCAGTTCTTTTGCGTTTAACAACTCGGGAGTTTTTTAATGTAAATGCTCGAATCATATTTTACAACCTAAAAAAGTTCAAATTCGCTAAATGAATCCCTTATGTAATGTTTCCGAACACTTACTAGAATATGAGATTGGATTTCAAGATTTTACGACAGTGTTTCTAAAGCTTTTTTAAATGGCCCAACACTAAAAATATCTGGTGACACCCTTAAATATAAAAAATAAATGTAAGAGCCTTTTGAGACATAAAAAAACTATTTATTTACAAAATTTATTCAATGAGAGCACTGAGCTGCTTTTTGAACACGAACGAGGTTTCAAGTTCGTCAGACAAAATCGCATTTAATTGTTAACTTCTAAAAGTTTTTCTCGCTATTTGGACTAGTTTTCTGTCAAAGTAGAAAATCAAAGTCCATAGTACCATGAAGATACAAAAGGCAGAAGTATTTAAATAGCTTCCAAAGGGGTACCAGGGTTCAAAATTTTGACAGAAAGCCAAAATTCATCCAAATTTTTTCCGAAAAATGTTGAACGGTAAAACTTATCATTTCTCAAAAGAAATTAATGATCTGTTCTTTCTCTGTACTCAAAATTCGTTGTTTCAAAAATCAAAGATGAGTTGATTAACCATACATACTCGCCAACTGAAAGCGAAGGAAAGTAGTTTTTAAGGCATCCGACAACGTTCGGAACCGTGATTTTAAAATAGCGCATAAATGGATAATTTTCATGAAATTTAGTGTCACTTAGATTAGAATACATGTGTAAAATTGTTTTAAGGACATTTTGACGAAAACAATTATTGAAATACAATATTTGGGCAAAATGTTCTTCTTTTTGTGAAAAATGCTTCTATTATTATAATATTTTGCTTGTATATAGCTCACACCTCTGTACAGAGGCTCAACTATGATTTTTGAAAAATTCACATTATTTTCAGAGTTACAACCCATTGAAATAATTATCGGCATTTTTTTCTTAGAATTTCTCCCCTGTGTTGTCGTAAAACATGGATAAACCTACTTCTAAGTTATATATTTCAAAAGTTCTAGTTGAGCCTCTGTACAGAATTCTGAGCTTCATAAAGGCAAAATATTATTATAATAGAAACCTTTTTCACAAATATCACATTTTTTTTCACAATTTTCTATGTTAATTTTTTGTCAAAATATTGTGCTTAAATAATTTTTTATTGTAATACTATTCTTAAAACAATTTTATATACATTTTCTAATCTAATTGACACTATAAATATCCTAAATATTATCCATTTACACGCTTTTGCAAAATCACGGTTCCGAAAGTAGACCTCACTACCAGCTTAGTGAGATATTTTATTGCCATCATTACAAATCTTTTTTTTAATTCAAGAAATGTGAAACCAACAGAATTTTATCGCTATGTTTTAGATGAGGACAGGAGAATATTTTGAAAGATCTACTAGTCAGCAAAATGAGAACGAATGCTTGATTAATCTCAGAAGAAAGAATTAAGACTGTAATCAAAATAATTCTTTTTTTTTTTCTAAATCAAGCTTAGAGGAAAGATTTAATTAATAAAATTTATTTTTCTCCTGCATCTGTAAACATTTCTTGATCTCCATTATCTCTTCGAAGATAAGTCACTCTGAAATGTCAAAAAATATTGCTTGTTTCTAATGAGACTCTTTTGCAGGTTCTGTTTTAATAATTTTAAAAATAAATCTGAAATCTTAGAGATTTCAACTTATATTCAAAAAGACACATTTATCATTTATTTGTAAATAGCTTTTAATTATCTAAATTGTATTAAAATTAAATAATTGTGTCTGAACATTTTCCTCTCATGCAATAAAAGCAAAACTATTTAAAAAAAATTATGAAACCATCATAATTCGAAAGACGATATGAATTTTATTACAGTATTCTATAAAAAGAAATAATTTCCACATAATTAAAAGCTCTTGTATCTGTAAATATATCGACAAAGTTAATGACGCATTTCAGTTTCTTTTAAAAATTATTCGAATTCGCAGTTGCTCATCATAAGAAATCTCAAATAACTTATTCTTGTCGAAATTTAGAACTAAGCTGAAGCGTCGAGTTTAAAAATCGGGGAAGCACTAATGTGTCTAACCGTCATCAAGGGACCTTTTTAAAAAGTCTATCGCGTAGAATTAATTACATTTCCAATATCATGAACGCCAGAATTGATTTAATGAAGGAAGCAATTAAATTTGCTTGGATCGTATTTATAATTATTTCGAATTAATAGATTTAAAAATCCAAAATTGATTCCTTGCCCATTTTTGACTTATAAACAACTCAAGACCGTAAATATTTTTGAATTAAAAGGTACCAATTACGGCAATTGAGGACGTGCAACTTTTAATACACATCTGGTGTTGTTTTGAAATCTAAAATACATATTAATACATTTTATTACTTACTACTTTAATACATATATAACTTTTTTCTATTAATTGCTTTTAACTATTTTTATTACGTTATCGCTTAAGTGATTATTTGAAATAGGATAGTTTACTCGATTAACATTAACATTTCCTTTTTAAAAAAGTATTACTTTCTAATAAAATTTTATTTCATATTATTTAAATGCGTTTTATTAAATAAGGCAAAATCAGACTTTTAGCCATTTCTTTTTTTCTTTTCTTTTTTTTTTCGTAATTCGCTTAAGTCTAAATAAATACGAGAGATAAGTGACTCAATCATCATAAGATCTCTTGAACTATTAGAACTGCAGAATTGATATTTATAGTAAGCATATTTCTTTATCTGAGTACAGAACCGCTAAGAAAGGGTTTTATGGAGATCGACTTCCAAAGGAGTTGCAAGGACTCATAGCCTATGAGCCGAGATTTTTTTTTACCTATGAGTCATAGGTAAAAAAAATCCCGTTTGTGAGCTATTAGATCTATGAGCTATTAGATCTACATACTTGAAATTTAGCAAGCTTGTTTCTTTTGATGAGTAAAGATCCACTAAGAGCAGGTCTTAAGAAAATGGACTTCCAATGGGGTTGTATGACCTAGATATTAATATAACTTGAAAACAGTATACACACACAAACTAAATTTTTATATATATATATATATATATATATATATATATATATATATATCCAAGAAAGAGAGCAAATGACGGCTAGTATTAAATATACGCGCATTAAATGGTTTTTTCTCAATGGGTATAAATCTTCTTTGATAACATTATTTTTTAGTAACATACTCTGAGCATTTAATAAATTTATTTAACATAATTTCGTTTATTTAAATTTTAGTTTGATTTTTATACAAGTTATACTTAGAAGCAACGCGGGGGATGTTAGCAACCAAACTCGTAATTTTGAACTTAGTGTTCAGTTGTCACTCCACTCTCCGAATTTCCACCCCCTAGTTTGTTATTTTGAATCCAAAGGAGTTGATACAATGGTCGTTGACCATTCTAATTTCAATTTTTGATGAAAAATTATTACCTTTCTCATAATATACTTTTATAAGATATATATAATTTTGGTACTTCATTTTTACATGAACTTCGGTCTGTATTATTTTATACGCTTTTGCATTGTTCCTTCAACACGTTTATATTTTGAATAAGTATTTTGCAAGTAATATCAGGGGTTTGAAACTTATTCACCTGAAATAATTATTATGAATAAAAACCTATTTAAAATATAAATAATTTCCCCTACAAACGAATTCATCACAGCAAAATGAAACTTGTAGGATTTGAATCTTATTAATCCATCCGAAGATACGGAAGTCTGACAAGTAAGAGATGTTGCTTAGACATCAAAGAAGTTGCACAATCGAAAGTTGATTCCACCCACGAGTTCCGTGTTCAACACTTCAAAACTAAGATACTGAAAATGCATTGGAATTTCAAAAGTGACATATGATATGAATTTTTGTTCTCTAATAGATCCACTCGATCACTAGGGCTGAATTGAATTAAAAATATTGAAAAATACTTAACGAAATATAAAATTTTATGAAAACATTTTTTTCTTTAAAGGGCATGAAGAATGTCAATTTTATTTTAAGATTTATTACAAAGGTCATTTAATAATATATATATATTTAAATATATATAATTCAATCACAACACAGGAATCAATATATATCAATATATTATATATATAATATATATATATGGGTAGAGGGAAATCTGTTTTCCATTTCTCTTGAATATATATATCATTATGAAAGTGTTGCTGATTTAAAAACTAATTTCTAGATTAGAAAAAAGCTATCAAAATGACCAATCAATAAATAAATTGTAATATATATCCTTATATAATCCAAAATCCGTGTTATTTAATTCCAAACAGACATTGCAAAATTATCTTCTATCATTTTATTAACAAATTAAAACACGCAACATATAGAATAACTATTAGAACAACAATTTAATATCAGACGATAATATTACACATAGCTATCGATTGATTAAATATTACTCGGAGCAAAAATTATCGTTGCAACATTCTCAAGCGAAGTAATTAGCTATTACTCTTTGAAATGTTTGAATTTCCCCATCAAATAAGGAAGATACATTTAAAATTCCCTTTCGTAAGGATTGCTAAGAATCTCACGAGTTGCCACATAAATATTCAGAAAGGATGCCGATAAAAGAATTTCAAAAAGATTACTGAACATCTCAAATGAAAATGGCATAGGAATTTGTCTGAATGAAATAGAAATAAAATATAAAATATATATTCCAAAAGTACAAATAGGTTGGGTGCTTTATTGTATTTAGCACGGCTTTCATTCTTACATAAGCATACAAAACATACTACATTTGTTTCACAAAAGACAATTTGAGTATATGTAATTGAAAAGAAAAGCATGTGTTACATAAGCACATGGCAAGTCATTTATCCGTTGTGTTTTATTTTTCAATTTCTGAAATTTTAATATGAATTATTCATTTTAAAGTTTTAAAATTCTTGAAAAAATATTTCGTTATCATGGTCATATCATTAAATCTTGACAGGTTTGGGAAAAGTATCTGATTTATAATCCACATACATTACTATTGATACTAATTAAAATTTTAATGAATTTTTATTTATTACGTTTAAGTATTATAACTGTGGGAAAAATTGTAGATTGTTTTTATTTGCTATTTATGTGCAACATTATAACAATGTAATCCAATAAATTCATTGAAAGAGTTAAGCGCATGATATTCCGTTGCCTACTATAGGAAAGTTAAAAGTGAAATGACGAAGATGATACATCAAGTACACAGAACTATAAAAAAAAACATACCTTAATCAGTTAAAGAAATTTTGATTTCTTTTTCTTCACTCTTTTCCATATTTAAAGATACCTATTCTATATGAAACTGTGTTGGATCAGTATAAGTCGCATTTTAGAGCACTTAATTTATTTCACCCTACATTTTTAAAAAATCCGTACCTTTAATAATAAATACTCTTGAAAGTTTTATCCAAATCTCTATTTCAAACTGGGATATTAAATATATAGTTAAAATTTGAAAGCCATAAAAATGGTTTTTCTCTTTGTATCAATGCCTGTTCACTTAAATTAGGGGTGTTCAACCCGTTTCCAGTAAGCCACAAATAGCCTACAAAGGCGTTTTAGTGGCCCCTCACTTGAATTTGAGGCAATTTTTAAAAAGAATTAATTTGCCTGCTTTATGTCGTAAAAAAATGTCATTTTGGGGAAGAGGGTTCTTGTTTTTTTTAAACATTTCACGGATATGTTTGATATCCATTTGAGATAAAATTTCCTAAAAATGATGATTTCTTTTAAAAATTCTTGATATTTTAAATATGAAAAATCTGATAATGCAAACAATCTCAGAAGGTTTTGGAAAAAGGTGAACTTATATCTTCCATTTAATTTTTTTGAAACCGATGTATATGTACAAACAATGATTTTGACAGTCGTGTGGCCTGCGGATCACTGTGAATTTTTTGATGTGCCCCGCGGATCAATAGATATTAAGTTGAAATTCGACCTTGAAAGGTTGACCCTAAACTTAAATTATTTATTGTAAGAACAGTAAAATCGTAATAATAAAGATAGTTTTATAATAGGAAATATCTTTATAAAAATATCAAAACAGGATCTTCTTGCTGATTTCTCTTTTATTCAAAGGTGTATTTAAGATTTATTTTTATACTGCTTCGATGAAATAAACACAAACTGTATTCTAAATGTATCTTAATGCTATTAAAAATCATTCACAGGTTGTTACTTTAATAATCTCTTCACCATCATTGATCTGCTTCTAGCTTACATTATTTGTAAATTAGCAATATTTTTTTCATGTTAGATCTAGCAAAAATATTGAGAAGAATATTTTTTGTACTGATTTTTATTTCGAGATTATTCCAAGGCCATTTTCAACAATCCGATAAAAAAAAAACTCCAGTGTGATGTTAATAAAAATAATTAAATCCCACTCGTTAAATTAAATCATAAATATTTTTGCGTTTTATTTACATTTATTGTAAATCAAATTAAACTGATGTGAATCGAGTCAGACGCACTGTACATTATACACGTTACAGAGCTGCACGTGAGCCACTAGTTATCAGCCTTAATGCATAAAAGACAGAAGAAAATTCTAAAAAAAAAAAAAAAAAAATGCCAAAATCATCCCTCTTAACGAAAAGAGCAATATTTCAAGTCCCAACCATTTACATTATTGTCTGTCATTGTTACCACAGACACACACAAAAGAGCATCGTCCAATCAATAGTAATTAAGTGCGATATAAGCCAGAAGGAACAATCATCATCAGAAAGAAAATCGCGAAACAAAAAAGAGAACTGAAATGAAAACAGCCGTCTTGGTGCAGTGACTGGAGGGAAACGGAGGGGATGTAGATGGAATATACTAAATCATCTTAGCACCCCTTAGACAAATTTAGGAGCAAAAAACAGATAAAGGAGAATGACAATTGAATCATGAAATCAATAGCAAACGAATTAACCATGGTATCTCGAGCGTGAAAATTGACATTGGCCTTATAAAGCGTCTAAGAATGGAATATTGTCTCATGAGTGCTGAATTTATTGTTATTATTTTTGCGTTGGAGGACTTAAAGAAAAAGGTCCTTAAAAGGAGAAGGCGTAATGTGAGAGTCGCACATGTATAAATCGCATGTACAGCACTGAAAATTGGTCCTCCTATACTAATGAGGTAACTGATAAAGAACATAATTAAAGGCATGTGGGGGAATATTGTAATTTTAGGAGGTCGTTAAAGTTGATGCTTAAGAGAAATTAGCTTATCTTCTATGTGAGCCTGGGTGAAAAAATACTTTAGTAAAGAAAATGCATTTAGGAGGGATTAGAGATTTAAGCCCCACAATTCATTTGGAAAATTCGTACAAAAGACCTTAGGGAAAAAAGTCTTTAGAATTCCCGTATAAAAATAATTTATATATAATTTAAGGACTTTTTTAAATGCAGTTGTTTTTAAGGAATTTTATAAACTAGTGTTAGAGAGAGGGATTATATATAGTTAATTAGGTAGAAAAATAATTAGGAAAGTTAAAAAGTGCACATAATTTTACATGTATGTATTACATCAGGTTTTAGTTACCTTATTGGTATGGCGTGGCTGTTTTTGAGCAGGATAGTTTTTGTTTTAAGTTTAAATTTTGCTTGGCTTTCTTTTACTTTTTTCTTAGTGCCCTTTCTTTCAATCTCTCATTACTGACAGTTCGCATTTAATATAGGCCTTGGTCGTGATTTTTGCTTTAAGATCATAACTTCATTATATTTGGTTAAATATTGATTCATTGACCATTCTTGAGTAAACATTAGTTTGTATATATTGGTAAGTAACACACTACTCAATAAGTCTCCAATCTGGCACATATATGGCAATACTGTTGACAGACCCATATAATTTCTGGATTGTATCAACCTTCAAAAGATACGTGTCAAAATTTCATGACATTCGGACAGTTAGTTTACAGGTTACATATTATTATAGCTTTTACATTTTGTTTACTTAGCTTTATTTATTAATAATGTAGACAGAAAGGAAAGTTTGATACAACTTAAGATCTGGTTTTTTTTTTAAACAAAGAGCAAAATTTAGGAAAGAAAATACTCAACTCCAGTAGAGTGTAAAATTTCATCTGATATACATACGATAAAACTCGTATACTAGGACTTTAATTTTAAAAATTAAAAATAATTTATTCCAAAAATAAAGTATGCCTTATAGTGTTTGCAAAACCGGTTTTGAAGAAACCGTTTAACTGGATAATTGGTCCAAATTTTGAAACTGAGAATCTGTTTTTTTTTTTATTTCAAGCATTGGCAATCTTAAGAGAATCTCGTCACAACATATATTCATAGCGTATATTGTGTGTGTATACTAATATGAACAATTAAAACATTTTGAGCTTACCAACCTATCAAAAATATTCATTTTTGTACATCATTACCAATAATTGCTGTATATTAGATGACTCTAAATCGTAAAATTATATTTTATTTACTCAACTGTTTATTGTTTTTAATAAATATTTATTTAGAAAAACAAAAATGTAAATTTCATCAGCATAATTTCAAAATCATTGTTTCGTACTGTAAAATATATTTAGTTCTATTTAAAATTCTTTTCCGTATTTTGAACTAATTTCTTACAAACTTTTTAAATAGTACAATTTTTTTATAGATATATTGCTTAGGTTTAAAATTCTCTTACAAATTATTATCATTTGCACTTTAATTCACTATATAATTCTTGTAACTAGTTTATCTAATTACTTAATATATTTGTTGATATATAATCGTTTGCTGCTAACGTTATGTTCCTTTAGTTGGCATCTTTGGTAATTATTTTAAATGTTTTTTTTTTTCAGTTGGACAAAAGAATTTTTTTACGTAACTGACACTGATTGAGCTGAATGTGTAGTTAATTTTGTATATTTTTGAGATTTATCATTCATCTGGAAATCTTTTTAATCATTAGAGGGATAATAAGAATAAAAAACGATCGCGGAACAAACTTTAGCTACTGTTGGATCATGAACTGAATATGAGCCAAATCATTTAATTCGTTTCATTTGTCACACGTTCCTGTGAATGTAAAGTATCTGGCAACAGATTTTTTTATTATTATTATTATTAGCGATATGTTATTCGAATCGATTCGTGGAACAAAGTGAAGTATATAGAAACTTTGTTCTTGTGAAATTCTTAATGTTGCGATTTTTATTCTATCGAAATTCTGTTTTCTTAATGATTTATTCAAAACTATTCATTCCTTTTCTTATATTTGTTAGATCAGCATTTTTTTAATTTTACAGAACGCTAATTCTGTTTAAATTCGAATCTGTATCCACAGCTACTACACACCATCTAGAAATAAATATAAAATTATAAATTAAATTTACTTCAATCCCCTTAATAGAGCATGACCAATCATATTTTTGTGAAATTTGACATAAACAGATGCTTATTTTTAAAGAAGTTTCGATTTATCTGATTAATCTGTTGATTTTCGTACTAACCAGTTTGTAAACTGATTTGTCAGTTGAAAGCCGAAAGTTTGGTTTTAATATTTTACTAAAGCCATGCAATTTTTTGATTCTCAAAAATCTTATGAATAGTTAGAAAAATACAACTACGTAATTTTTTTTTCCTACTTTATTTCATAAAACTCAAAATTCGAAAGGAAATTAGTATCTTTCAACATTTTGTACATCAATATGTACGAATACTTACAGTCATTGACGCACATTATCTAATATTATATCTAATAATAATTAATTTCACGTCTACTGTTATCTCTAATATGTTTCATTTAGTTGATAAGCCTCTATTCTTAATTGTCGCATAACATAAATGAGCATCGATATTGGCAACAAATGCCTATTGCACAAGTCCACCCACAAGTTTTAACGTGTGTTTGAAGGGCTCATTGAATCAAAGACCTGATTTAATACACACCATCACTAAAATCTCTATTGACAAAGGACATTTTAATCAAAGAGACTCATTTGGTTAATTGGCATCCAATGAAATTGGCATAACGAACCTTTCATACAAATTAATTGTTAAATGAGTTGAATTCTCGTCGTAAGCATAGTTGGCTGCGCTGGGTAATTTGGAAAATTGAGTTGCGTGGGAGGACTGTGAAGTCTATTTTCTCTTTATGTGGTAGCATGGAATAACATGAGATTTGTAAAATCCACAATTCATGAGTACCGGGTAGATTTCAAATCATCTTTACATGGTTTATAACTAATATACATATGGATATTGCCAGACAAACACATAGATAGATATTAGTTACGGAATAAACCCTCACATATCCAAAATAACGAAAGCTATTTTCATTTCATTATATATATGAATCTAATTGATAGTTTTTTTATTGGAATAATCACCCCATTTATATAATAATATAATCTAATCAAAATTAGTTTGTTTTATTTATAAGAGCTTACATTTTTAAATTATTATTAGTCATATAAATACATAAGTGTTGCTTTTTTAATGTGTAAGAGCAGCTAGTGACTACAACTAAAATACAGAGTGGTTCATAAAGAAGTATGCACTTTCCAGATGCTGTAATCCAGTAACGATCAAAGACAAGAACCACTTCAGCGAACCGTAAAGGGGATGTACTCTTAAAGTTTGCATCTTGCTTCTGACGAAAGTGCCGCAGGCAATAACATACGTGCCACATGACAAGACCGCCAAAATGGCGGTGTTTTCAGCGGAAAAGGGTTTTTGTGTTCTCCAACCCACGGGCCGTGGACCGGTACCGGTCCTTGTATCAAATGCTACCAGACCACCCAAGGAATATCAATTTATTTTCATTTTACTCTGATGCATTTCTCTCTCGGGTTTGTGCGACTTTCCCCGGGAGATCACTTTGTATTCCATGTTAAATCACTTCATATTCATTTTTTGATGTAAATAAATTTTATTCCGAAATTTTTAAATACAATTGAATTAAAACTATTTAATCAAAACAATCAAAAAATAAACAATCATCGTCTCCCTATCAGCTGGTAGCCGTAAAATTATTAAACGTTGACTGGTCAGTGCCAATAAAAAAAGTGGGGAGCTCTGCTTTATAGTATAAGGAACGGGTAGAAGCTTATAAGCAAGATTACTCCGTCTTAGGAAGAATTTTTTATAATACTTATTTTAAACCTTTTAATAAGGAAAATCTTTTTATATTTCAGCGTTTGAACTCACTAAATGGGATATATATAAGGCTCTATACGAAGAAGCAAGATACTTCCAATGCTTTTCTTTTTCTCTAGCTCTTTACATTGCTCTAAGCAACCCCCACCCCACCCCCAGTGAAGTTATTTAATTTTCATGCTTATTCTAATATATACGCATAGACAATCATTTATCAAGAGAAGAAATTTTATGTGATAAGACTTCCTTAACATGTGCTAAATTATAAAAAAGTATTTTCGTTGGTTTAATCTCAAACAACTAAAAAACGCAGTCGAAAAATATCAGGAAATTCTAGAAAATATCATTAAATTAAGAAAAGTAACATGAAATATTTTCAGCAATAAAAAAAATGTTTTAAAAATTAATACAGAAAAAAACACTCTCCTCCAAATAATAGAAAATGCTTCAAATTAGCAGAGTACTCTTTTAATCATCTCTATATTTTAGAAAGTCAAAAAAAAAATATGGTTTTTAATATTCTAGAATTTATGTCAATTATATTCACCGATGAATTCATATTAGTAAAGTGAATTTGTAAACTGAGTCAATGCGCTGCTGAATGAGGTAAACATAATTTAAACTGTTCTTACACAAATTTTGAAGATATAAAAATTACAGAAGGTAATCTAGGAAAATTTTCCTTTGTCAGTTATTAATATTAGTTGACTTAATGCCAAACTAGAACTGTATAATAGACTATCTATTATTTTCGATGGATAAAAAAATAATAATAAACTTATGTAGAAATAATGGGTACACGTTTATGTAATATAATGCATGTATTTTTGTTCTAAAATAGTTCGTGCTATCCACTGCATATGATTAGATTCTTCAAAGCAAAAGCATTTGTATTAATTTCATCATATATAGCCACATAAAGTATCTTTGCAGCTTTAGGTTTCCATTTTTCAAGTTACACCCATAAACATTATTCTTTTCTATTTTTCTAGATTAGGGGTCTTCTCCCTTTCACGTTCGAAGGCCAAATTAATAAGTTTACAAGATCCGCGGACCACATCAATAAATTCATAGTGATCCTCAGGTCACACGTCTGTCAAAAAAATATTGCAATCGGTAATATATATGTATATTGGTTTCAAGAAAGTTATGAAAGTCGAGCTAAAATGCTTTACAAACCTGTTAAATATAGAAGTCCACCATTATTCCAAAAATTTCTGAGATTTTATGCAGAGTTAGATTTTTTTTATATTTAAAATTATTTAAGACACAATGAAATTTTTAATTAATTCGTCATTTTCAAAAAATTTTATCTCAAATGGTTATCAAACACATCAGTGAGATATTTTAAGTATCAAAAATAACATAAAAAATCTCGATTTTTATGATAAAAAGCAGACAAGGCAATTTTTTTTAAAATTGCCTCAAATTTAAATGAGGGGCCACTAAAATGCCTTCAGCAAGTCATTCGTGGCCCACGGGACATGGATTGAAGACCCTTATTCTAGACAGTTACTACCAAAGAGCAAATGTATTCTAATACTCTAAAGTAAACGATCATAATTCACTTTTCGATGAAAAGGCGTAATTGCCAAATTAAAAGGTCGTTGAAATTTCTCAACAGATAGCATCTCTCCCTGTCTACATCCCACCTAATCAATCAGAGCTTCATGAATCTTTGTATAGTTCCCAGAACAACCAACCTGATTATCCTAAGTTTCCAAGAATCGAGTTTGGCGATGGTAATGACGCAATCGAGAAGACAGTTTAAAGCGATCACTCGCGAAAATTAGGTTGTTCGGATAATTGAAAACTGCTACTCAAGACAATTAAAGGCTCCTTTTACTGCTCTGCGTATGTCATGCTGAGCGGAAGTTTGGCCTATTTGTTAAAGGCGAAGCATAAGCACTAGCAGAATAAATTGATGGTTGATTTTAGCATTTACAATCCTTTACAGGGAATTAACAGTTTAAAGACACAAAAACCATCAATATACTACGTTAGTAAATGAATGTGCATGTTTTAGATTATATATAGATAAAAATTTTAATTATGTTAACACACATATAACCAAGACATAATTTTTTTGAAACCATTTTAAATTTATCTCGTATTTCAAAGCTTTGTTTCAATTCCTACTATTATTTCACACTCTCCCTGAAAATATTTATTTATATATCTTGTTCAAATTTTCAATCGTGAATAAAATACTCTTTATTCATCCACTCGAGTTCAAATACATTTTTTTAAACTTGCAGTGGATGGAACTTGATGTTTATACAGTTTTCTCAAATATTAATTCATTAATTAAATCTAATTAATTAATTATAGTTTGAGAGATATATTTCAGTTGATATTATTCCTCTAGATGGCAGCACCATTATGGTAACAGATTTTGTTAAATTTGTGATGAAGATTTAACTTAACCTAAATAATCATATGCTAGTTTGACGTGAACATTCCTTTTACACTGGTTTTAAGGTAGCATCTTGCTTATTTTTTTCAACTTCTTTAAAAAATCTAATTACAAATTTAATGTGTGGTTAAAAAGTTTTTAATGTTAATTTAAAAGGTGTTTCGCCACTTAATATTGTGATTCTATCATATGTACATACATATTTATATTAATTGGACTTATTTAAGAAAAAGTAACTAAAATAAATTTTTTCTTTGCTTAGACCTAAGTATAGGAATTGACTTTAAAAAAAAAAATTATTACTTGCTTAATTTAAACTTCGTATTTAAAAAAACTTTTCATTTTAAATTTTGTTGTTAAAAAACTTTTTTACTTTGCTGTGATAAATTTATTCTTTACGGCAGATCTATTGATGACATTTACTACCATTTTCCAGGAAATATTCTCCATGTAGAAGCTAAGCTTAAGCTCATGGAGAGGGGATAGATTGACTCACTATTTATTAACATCGCACATTAAAATTACACGATGGCTATTTGGGTATGAACCTCGTAATTTTTGATCACGGTCAGGTAACGCAGACGACACCTGAACTGGCAATCCCCTCCAAACCAAAGGGAAAATTTTGATTCAAGCAGATTAATAGCGTGCAGTAAAGAGTGAGAATCACTGTTATACTTCATTTTTGTTTTTAGTGAAAGACTTAATCTTGTAAATCAATTCGTAGATCACCGTATTTGATATTAAATAGGAGGATAAGAATCAGTCTCACAGTCTTCGCACACACAAAGTGTATAGAAGAGAACCCTAAATTTCATCATCTAATTAATTAATTGTTAAATGGTCTTTCTTACCGTAGCGTTCCCATAAGATCAAGATAGTTCAATGAATTCCGTGGACAATGATATACGTTAACCCATCCCCGGCTTTTCCCGAGCTGAGCTTGGGCAGGTGAAGCGTACTATCTTGGCTCATCCCGAATGTAGCTCGGGCACTGTGAAAATTTACACTGTGCAATCGGTCTTTCCCGAATTATTTCACATGGGCTTTCTATGTTTTAAATAATTGAAAAGTACTACTCGGAGGAATTTACTGCAAAAAGAGAACGTTCTTCTGCTGAGCATCCCCTTTTACTCTTGTCTGAAAGGCATTTTGTTGACTACTTTCCCCCAACAGAGAATAAAACTAATCCAATAAGACAATGTATTATTTCTGCTCAAAGAGAGATGGATAAGAAGAGAAACAACATCTAGACTGCAATGTTGGGTTATGTGCAGTACTGTGTTTTCGAATTCATTATACACAATCAAATTTAGATTAATAATTTCATGATTATTTCTTTAAATGCAAAAGAGATGAAAATAAAATTTGTAATTCAAGGTAAGATCTGGGTATTCTAAGCTTTATATTTATAGTTAATATGTGAATTGATTTCAAAGTCTTATGATTTCTACCATATAGAAAGCCAACTTTACACGTAAATTACTCATTTATTTAAGGGGATGATAGATCTTCAGTGTCAAATTTAGTTCAAAATTGCGATTGTGATTTTGTATACTAATAATATTCCTTATACTTCATAGAATAATTCTGTCAAAGAATTTTGCCTCATTTTGATTAATAATTACTGAATTATTTTTTTATTTTCCTCAAATAAATGTTTAAAATGCACTTTTCTTAGTTCGTAAATTTTCCCTTTTCATTGTTACGTAAAATGCTCCTTGCGTTTCAAGTTACGTCATATATTTTTTTTAATTTTCACAACTTATGAAAGATGACATAATTCACAAACTTATGCATTAGTTTTCTAAAATATTTAGTTGATCTTATTTTGTGTTGTTTTAAATACCTTGAATGGGTGATAGTTGGTGAAATATTTCATATAGTAAAGAATCTTTATTTTTTTCATCAAATTTTATTCTGAATTTAAAATCCATCCACAGATATATTTTGTTGTGGTTCATCTATATATGAAACAAAAATGATGTACATATCTTAAAAACTAATGCGCAAGGAGCATTTTTTAAAATAGTTTAAAAAATTAATTTTTTTTAAAAAAAAATCAGTTTATAATATTTTTTTTTAAATATTATTTTTAAATTATGAAAAATAATAACCATTTACTATACTGATTCCATTTTTAGCTAATTAAGCTAACAATTTAAGAAATTAGTTTTAATGGTCCACACCGTCCCCTTAAAAATATTTTTTTTTTTTTTTTTTTTTTTTTGCATTTAGGAAATTTATATGTGAATGGTGTTATTATGCTTAAAAAGATATGTATGTTTGAAAATAAGCATAAAAACTGACATTTTTTATCCATAATCCAGAAATAAAAAGCCTAGAAGGGGTTAAGGTCACATGTTCGTGTCCTATAAACATCAAAAGGCTAAGCCACGCCGAAGTATAAGGGTTTCGCTTAATAAACCGAACTTCATCGGAATTTAAAATCAATATATGACGTGGTATGGGAATTGGGAAAATAAAGTTATAGAGAACTCAGGTATTGATTTCCTTATCTAGCCATGATTGAAAATAATGAAGTCTATCTGCAATAACTCAATGTGTTCTTTCAGAGAAAAATTCGCGTAACAAATTGTCAGCATCACAGTCAATATAAATTTTTTCAAACATGAAATAGAAATTTATTCAATACCCTTATACTCAAATTTTGAAATCATATTAAACTGCATCAAATAGCAATCTCCCATAATCAAATCAAGAAACTCCAACTAAGTTTTCATTTGGTAACATCCCTGAGGCTTTTAAATCTAAGGCTTTATTTTCATATCTTACTGCACGATCAAAGATGAGACTGCAGGAAGCGTCCAATCACAAGCGATCTTCAGCCCAGACTCTTGGTAATGGGTATTTTGGGAACTGAAAAGGTGAGAAAGCTGGCTGTTTGAAGGAATATGCAGATTGCTTTATTACCTCGTCATAATTATGATGAATGCGGCAGGGAATTCTTTGAAAGGGAGGCACACAGGGATATCTTCAGGTTGGCAGGGAGGGTGAAATTTGAAAGGACCACCCTGCCTCCCTTTGCCTCCAGAAAGGGAGATTCACGCATCTATGATTTTTGGGAATTTACATTGTTGTGGTAATTGAATGACTTAGTGTGAGTCTTCATTGAGAGTATGTGCCCTGGTGTAAAATTATATGCCCGAAGAGAAATGTGGGATTTTTTTTTATTTTGCTTTGTATTGATTTCGAGAAATGTAAAAGGTCGCGGAAAGAAAAAGATTAATTTTGAGAAATTTGCATTTAAATGGACACCTTCACTTAGAAAGGAAGACTGGCAGCAAATTAATCTTTTCCCTTTCGATAGTGCTGGTTTATTTTATATTTAAAAGAAGAAAACGGAAATACTTTTAGTTTAATTGTGATACCTATCATTGAAAGATATACTCTTACTGGGTAGCCTCGGTCTTCCCTGGGCTGAAAGACAAATAAAAGAACTTTTTCATCGAATTTTAATAAAAGAAATTAGTGCTTTTAAATTTAAAAGATTCGGAAAAGAATTAGATATATTGGTTATTAGCATTAAATCTTTCGACTAGACATTTCAATTAAATAAAGTTTAACGATCCATAAAAACCACATTTTTATAAATATTAAGACTAACATGTTGAATGAGCGTTTTAATCATCCACATTATAGACAGTTCCAATTATTTCAATCTGTGAATGAAAAACAAAAAAATGAACTTACCTTAGTTGAAAAACCATTTAAGTTTAATAATTGTATTATATATACTCTTATTACTTATATCAATCAAATATAAAATTATGTAAACAAGATGTAAAATAAGATACTAATAATTCCAGGGTTGTATACGGTCATACCCATCAGCCAAATTTCATTTCTGTTCTCGGAAAAAAAATCCATTATTTTTAGTGAGATAAGAATTAAAGTGTAAACTTACCTATACGCGTCTAAAAAGGTAAAGCTAAATAATAAATGATAATAACTCCTACATGATAAAAAAAAGAAAATATGTTAAAAAAATAATTGGGGGAGGGGGATTAAGCACTAAGATTATATATCAAAATATAAACTTTTTAATTCTGCATTTAAGAATACTATGGTTTTACAAAAAAAAATCTACAAGGACTTTTAAATTGTATTTTCAAAATCAGGAACTTTTTTCTCCAACTATGTTATCATCTTTTTTTATTGTATTCGAAGCAATACCCATATGTAACAATGCTCATATGCAATTGCTTTCAGTCGGAGTGGTCTTGTGGTCACTGCCGGAATGTCATGATTTCAACTTTAGTGCCAATGAAGACCCCGTGTAGAATAGCTGATGCACGTTAAATCTGCCAAGGCTCAAAAGACCCCACATTGGCGCGGTGGAGAAGTTTGGAGGTGAGGAGCCAACTCAAATGTCATCCTCATCACTTGAAATGGTTCAAAATTGCGAGGACCGTCAACAATAGATCTAGTGTTGCTTTATAACGTGACGTAAATAAACACTTACTCATCAAATTGCTTTCATTACAATAGAACAGAGGTGGAGAATCAGTGGTCTTCGTGAGTTTCTTGTACTGCCTTCGTAAAAGATAGTACTTGTATTAATTGATATTTAATTATATAGATTACAACAATTTTCAAATCAATGGAATTAAAAGAGGAACGGGAGGAATACTTGTAAATTTTAATGACTACTTGTGGGAATGACCAACTATACATTTCAAATGTTAGAGCGCCACCTAGTGCCACACGGCAACACTAACAGACATATTTTATTATCTCTACACAAAAACTATTTTCTTGCTATTATTGTTGAGACTGATTCCATGTACGTTAAACCGGGGGGGTTTTTTCTGCATGAATGGCCTTTAATATTAATCTGAGTATTAATTTTAATATTAATGAAGTGTTTTATTATAAATTTATGTTGACTGAGATACAACAAGTATGTACTTAAAAAAAACGCTTGTGGCTTATCTTATGTAAAAACTGATAATGTGCTGGTAACAGACTTGTCTCGAGTTGCTAATGGCCAATATGAAAATCTAGTTATTGTTTTACTTATTCTGGAGTTTTGTTAATACTTTTGTGTTATTGTATCTCTAGCAAATTTACGCTTTTATAAAGAAATTATTTAACATTCGTTCCTCATGTAAATACAGAAACATTCTGTGTTGTAACTTTTTCTGTCAAATAACAAATAAATAAGAATTCAATTGTTTGTAATATTTCTATATAACTCACCAGGTTATTAAAATTGTACAAAAACTATAATAATTTCATAAAAGTCGCATTTTTATGTACATTAACCCGTGGGGCCTTCTTAATTACTACCTTAAATGTGGCCTCTAATGGTAAAAAGATTCCTTACCTCTGCAATCGAATTTTCAGAATTAGTTCTTGTAAAAACTACAATATCGTTCGCCTCTCGTATTATATACCACTGTACAAAAACCACCTGCCGCTTCTATACCTCAGTAATGTGAACATTTCATGTGTAACTTTTCCTTTACAGAGAATGATTGGCAGATGTCCTGCTACAG
>BMAV01023463.1:240762-254700 GCA_019973955.1 Trichonephila inaurata madagascariensis
TACGCATTTGTGGTTTTATGGATCTTGTTTCAGAAGCTGTTAGTGTTAGGGAGCATCAGTATTTCGCTGCTGATTATTATTATTAATGTGGCACAGAATGAAAGGTTATTGGGTTCTGAGACGATCAGTTAAAATTATTTTTCAGAAACATTAATTAGATACATTAGTATTGAGTTCATGGGTCTTGTATTTCTTTGTCAATGTATCTTCATTTTTGCGAACTATTTTTAAGCAGCGAAAAACTTAAGGTGTTTAAAATTTAATTTTTTTTATTTTTGTTAACATGGTTAAATTATACTGCATGAAATATAAAAAAACACTCATTGGAGTCATGCATTCAAGTCCTGATTCCACCAAAGACCCGAAGAGGTCGCGGTAGCCTATTGGTTATGGGAATGAACTCGAGACCAGGGTGTCATAAGTTCAAGCCCTAGTGTTACTAAAAACCCACTGCGTAGGGGTTTGTGCATGTTAAATCTGTCAAAATCCCCTACCGGTAGAGTAGTGTGGTAGCTTGGAAAAGAATTGCCAGCTCTTGTATTGCCCTCACCACTTGGCAGAGGCTCAAACTTACGAAGTTCTTCGCCAATAGCCCTGATGTTTCTTTATAAAATGATGTTTTTCAATTCCTACTATTAGGTCACACTCTCTATTTGTTTGTTTGTTTGTTTGGTGGAATTTTCAATCGTTAATAAAATACATTTTAAAGCACTCCATTGAGCTGAAATTTTATATACATAATTAATTTAGATGGAAATACAATAATTTAATTCTAATTAATAAAAATTAATTGATTAAAACTAATTATTTAAAGAATTACAAATACACAGCCACGTTGGCGACTTAGCGACCGTTTTGGCGACTTGTGTCAAAACTTGAAAAGGTTTTTTTCTCTCGTGCATTCAGTTGAAGTGAAATTTTATATACACGATTGTTTTGGATGACAATACGATATACTTTAATGATAATTAATAAAAATTAATTACCGCTTAATGTTGTGATTCTGTCCTATGTATATACATATTTATATTAATTGTAACTATTTAATAAAAAGTAGCTAAAATAAAATTTGTCTTTGTTGATCGAAGTAGGAATTGACTTAAAAAAATTTCTTATATTTCTGTTTACACTCATTCATTTACTCAAGATAAGCCGATTCTCGTGAAATTTATTTATTTCCCAAAATCCTCTTAAATGGCAATGGCGTGGATATAGCAAATAGGTCACTAACACAAGTGGCAATCACGCCATGTGACTGTGGTTCAAAATTTAAGAAGCATTTTAGCTGTTATTAGTGGCATTCTAGAAGAAATAGATAACTGGCAGAGTTTTTATGCAACGAGTATTCGTTACAGCTGTTTGAAAGTAAATAAAATTACGTTACAAATTGATGGCACTGTCTGAATCTTTAAAAAAAAGTGACTTCTAAATAACTAAATAATAGAAATGGTTTACATTTCTAGCACCGTTTTAGACAGTTTTGTAGTCCTGATGAGTCGGTTAAAAATAATCTTAAGATTTATGGTATACTAGCTGGTACACCCCTTATTCGCACGGGTGAATCGAAAAATTAAACAATACAGATCGAAGCATAAAGAAGTTTTCATGAGTTAATTTTACGTGATTTGCAAATTAACCAAAAAAAAGCTTTTTGCATATCTCCGCTGAACAAAAAAAAACTTATTTGTTGAATTTTAAGTATGTAGATCTAATAGCTGTTAAAAAGGATTTTTTTTTATTTATAAAGCCCCGTAACTCTCTTGTGGATTGATTTTTGAAAACATCTTCCTAAGCTGATCTCTGCTCAGCAAAAGTAACACATTGTTACAAATTTTATGTAATGAACGCTTAAAATAGTTTAAATAGTTTATACCTGGATGTGTAATACGTTAATATTACTTTCTGTTGTATTTATTTTATGTTAAACTTGTAAGATTTGCAAACAATGTCGTTCCGTATATTATAATGGCGATTCAATGGAAACATAACGAAATGTTGGTGATCAAGCCAAGTTGGGATCATTTTTGGAGAACCTGTTGGAAACTTGGCGGTTAATTGAAAGTAGCAGAAGTTGATATGCCGTAGCTCTACTGCAATAAAGAGGATAGCACAAAACCCTTCTCCACAAAAAGTACATACATACAAACACCCATTTATATAAATATAGATTAACATTAAAGAGGAGAACTTATCCATACAATACACACACAAACGAAATTTCTCTGTACTTGGCGACCATGTTGGCAACTTGACGATTGATTGAATGTTGCAGAAATTGATATGCTGTAGCGATACCTGGTGGTGAGCTGCAACAAAGAGGATAGCACAAAAACCTTCTCCACAAAAAATACATATACATGCCAATTTTCATAGTCATCGGTTGAACCGAGTTGGAGTGATGCGATTTCATATATACAAACATCCATTTTTACATGTATAGATAGGATATTTTAACTTCTAAAAATAGACTTTCTAAGTAAAATAAAGAAAGGGTGAAAAAACTCAGGAAAAGTTTCAATGCAGTCAAACTACTTTAATGAAAAATGATTCCTACTACTATTACTATTACTCTACTCTTATCTAAGGTATAGTCAAAAATCGTAAACTAATAAAAAAGGGGAATTTGCTTTATTCTCATATTGTCTTAATTCAAATAACCAACACAGAATGGTTTCTTGTTACTCAGATTATCTACAATTTTAAGAAATGCGGAAAATTGAATATGTGAAAAATACTTATTTAGCTACCTTTATTGTGAGAACTGACCAAAAATATATGCAAAGAAACATTTCATACAGGCAAAAGAAAATTTTTAAATAAAAACACAAAAAAATATATATATATACAGTATATACAACCAGAATTTATATTTTGACAATGAATGGGTGAAACATAGCTATAACTTTCAAAACTTTTCTGAGTTCCGATTTATTTACAAAAGAAATATTGATATTTTTTTTTTTTTTTTTTTTTTTTTTTTANTTTTTTTTTTTTTTTTTTTTTTTTTTGTAATTAGTTTCAAATTCATTCGTGTTCACATTTTGATTGTAGTTTTTAACAATGCATTTCCATAAATTTTGTAGTAACTAAAAAGCATTTTATGTTTGGTAGTGTAACTTCAATTTGCAAAATGGCAAAATGCCATATTTCTGAGAAAATTTGATCATTTCTTTCTCACAAAGCACCATTATTCCATGACGATTCGCAGCAACCAAAAAGAAGTAAAAAAGATTTGTTAGATGGGGCTAAGAAAAGGCATGTAAAATAACATGTCCTGGGTAATCTGCATGTATGAGTACTAGGAATTGGTTATAGTTGAAAATACACTAAAACCCCGCTATTGCATGCTGAAATCGAAAATGTGGGTAATCAGAAAGAATCCTTGAAAAAAATATATACTTGATTTTTGAATGTCATTAAATCAAAAAGCCACAATCTCTTATCAAAACAATTCTCTAATAAAAGATATTGAAGTGAAAAGGGTAAATTAAACTACATTTAAAAATTTCTGTGGCATTCTTATAATCATTCAAAGTTTCACTCTATGGGTTCGACCTAATTCTAATGAAGAATAATAGGTACTTCCGTATTATACCATCGACCAATTTCGTGAAATCAAAAGTTGTTGCCAAATACCACGATATGCAGCCAACAGAGAAAATTACCCACGTCTGAACACAGTAATAATAACAATGACAGCATTTGGAGACATTTTTTTGAATTGGCGACCTCCATTTGGATTGAGATTGATCGACGGTATAATAAGTAATATAAAATCCTATGAAACAAAGAGAAGTGTTTCAAATCAAATTTAACTAAGCTACATTGCAATTGTATATCATAGTGTTGAATTTTGAATAGCGGAGTGGTATCTCAATAAGCTAAATGCGTGTGACGTCCTACTACTTGTTTCCAGCCAATCAGTTTGTGCGCTTCACTTTTGCCAACTTTTGTTTTTTACAGAAACTTTCTGTTAAAAAATACAGGGTGATTCATATAGAAGTATACAGTTTCAATGCACTAGAAATAAAGAACAGTGTAAGATATTATATGTGACTTGTAACAGAATTGTATGGGACTATTTTAAGTTTTGTTAGAAACAGTCACAGATGTTCTATGTGTGAACCTTTAGTCACATGACATACATCGAGCCGTTATTCCATTTTCATCCCCAACGCGTGTTAAGATATCAAGTCCATCGATATCGGCTGTGATACTCTGTTTCAGCTTCATCCAAGACTATTATTTTTGCACAAATAACAGTGGCGTAACGTAAACCCCCGCATGGCGGGCCAAATACCGCCGCCAAATACCTACCCTTTGTAAAATCCAACTTGGGAACCCAAAATCTGACTTTGCAAAGGGGCCCAAATGTTCTCCTTTACGCCACTGACAAATAGCCTTTAGTTTTAAATTTTCATACCTTTGTTAGATAGATTTTCTAGTTGGAGGCTCTTCTCGGAATCGTGATCGAAAATGTCGTTGCACAACAGTTGCGGATTCCGTTCAATAACAGAAGAAACAGAAAAAGCCTTTTCCACTGCAGACACCACCATTTCGGCTATTAGTCACGTGACATGCTCTTATTGCTTACGTCACTTCCATCAGGGTCTAAGCACAAACTTTAAGTAGTGCCTGTTCTTAACTGTTATTGTTTTATAACATCTGGAAAATGTATACTTCTTTATGAAACACCCTGTACATATTTGTGTTGACTATAATAAAGCATATAGCTTAACAAATTGCGCTTTATTTTAAAGTACAAGAATTTTTATTTTGAAAAACTTCATCAAGAATCTTAATTCTTAGATATCTTTACCCAGTTATTAAATCTGATATTGTGTCTGGATTTTACAAGTACAGATTTAATTTTATCTCTGAGTTCAGCGCAAAACAAGTGATTATATTTATCCTGTGACTGTCATTAATTAAGCCCATTGCTCTTCTGAGAGTTACTTAATTATGAAGCTCATTTTTCTTGCGTTAATTGAGTATATGTGTGTGTTACTATGATATAAAACTTGTATTAGAGCTTTATTATGCCTCGATTCTAGTTTGCACACCATTGTTGATTTTTGCTGATTTGAATTCAATACTTTATTCAGTCTTTTGGATTGTAATGTATCTTTTTAACAAATGCCTTAATAATTGAAACCAAAGCATATAATTAAAAGGCAATGACATTTATATCTATAATGAAGCCATATTGAAGAAGCAAGAGTTTCTAAATTCAGATAGACAACGTAGAAATTGAGCTTATATTAAAGATCATTGAATTTAGCTGCTCTAAACGGGGCATGAATAGATACAGTGTGGTGGCATTATTGGCGTGATTTGAGTGCCTTTGCGCATGAATATCCCTTTGATTAGAAGTTATTTAAGAGCAGAGTTAGGGAAGTGATGAATACATTCAAATAAAATTAAATCACCATTTTCTATCCTTTCTAAAGCAAAGTTTAAATTATACATGCTTTAAATTTCTGTACTTTATTTCCATTAGTGTATTCTAACAAATACTCAAATTTTAAAAGGGAAGCTTATTTATAATTGATGTAAAGACTTCAATACGGTATAAAGTGTAATTTATATTCATCCGTTACTATATTCCATTAGTAAAATTAAGGTTGGAAAATGATAGATATATTTTTGGAAAATAATGACAATTTGAGGTACTTATATATTATACCGTCGACCCATTTCGTCAAATAAAAGACGTCGCCAAATGCCGCGATATAAAGCCGAAGAATGAAAATTGCTCAGTCGAACTTTCGAACATAGTAATAATAACGATGTTGAGAATTTGGCGGCGTTTCTTGAATTAGCGATGTCTTTTTATTTGGTAAAATTTTAGTCTTTGGTATAATACGTAAGTACAAAATTTCAATATTGCTTTTTAAAGAAAATATTGTTTTAACTTTTTAGTGCCCCGTTTTTAGCTTAGCTCTTTTTTAATGGTCCAAAATAACTATTTTTATTTTAAAAATGAATTTGTGTTTGAAAAATTTGTTGTAGGATGTAATCTTTAGTTTTTGTTACAGAAGCTAATTGTTTAGCTCCAAACTCAACTCTAATAAAGTGTTCTAAACAAACAGTATTTTATTTATGACACAACTAGATGAAGCTCTAAATAAGTGTGATTAAACTGTAAAATAGCATTTCTTATACATCACAGCAGTTTTACATTTATTCAGTTAAACAAATTATTTTATAAAATGTGACAATTAAATTCCCGGACTGGGTACGTTCTTGCCTTCAGGGGCTTGGTATGAAGATGTGGGAATAGAATATATTTGATCTCGATCCTTTTCTGGAGCTGGTGGCACGTTATTCTATTCGTCTGTCTAGTTCAGTTTGGTTTTCATCCTCATTTGAGTAAGATGTTGTAGTGGCGAAGTGTCGTGAGCATGATAAACTTAAAAATCGAGCAGCGCAAAAATTTAAATTCTTCGTGAAATTAAAAAGAAAACTCCAATTTAATGTGTTAAATTGTTCAAAGAGTTGTTTGGAGATAACTGTACGTCACGTAGTCAAATTTTTGAATGGCACAAACGATTTTCGGAAAATCGGGAGGTTGTTGAAGATGATGAACGTTCTGATCTATCGGTAACTTCCAGAACCGGTCATGCTCATCGTTTTTGTTCGATATTAAGAAAATCATCATGATTGAATGGGAACCTCAAAGCCAAACGATAAAACAGCAGTACTACATTGAGGTCCTAAGAAAGCTTAGAGAAAGAGTGAAGAAGAAAAGGCCAGATCTGCAGAGCAACAACGCATGAATATTGCACCAAGACAACGCCCGGATGCACATAGCTCACTCAGTAAAACAGTTCTTGGTGGACAAACGCGTTACTGTGCTCGAGGATTCAACGAACTAACCATATCTCGTAGCATATGAGTTCTAGCTGTTTCTTAAAATGAAAAATACATTGATGGGAACACATTTTCAGTCTGTAGAAAAGGTGAATGCACACACACAAAAACGGCAGACTACTGAAGATGGTGACAGCGCAGCACTGCTTTAAAGTGGAAAACTCGTATGCAGCTATATATTGATAGGGAAAGGGAGTATGTTGAAGAGGATTAAAAGGTATTTGTACATTGCTTTCAATAAAGTTAATTTTTAAGACTAGTCCTGTCCGGAATTGTCACACTACGTATTTCCGATTAATATCACATATATTTTGTATTTAACCAACATTCGTAAAGAAATGAACAGAACCTTAACAAAACACAAAAGTATGAGAAATTTATTAATAAATTTAGCACGTTTTTATCCTTGTTTTGTTACCTACACTTTAAATCAAACTCTGTGCGCAATATAAAATAAAATATTTTTCAAGCTTTTATACAAACTATAAAGTTAATTTAAAATAAAAAACGATTAATTAAATTAGTATTATTGCTGAAAAATAAATTTGGTCACTGTATGACATGGTATAGTATTCCTCACAGAAAGATCACAAAGTTTATATCAATGTATATTATTCAAAAGGTAGTCATCCTCCTCCATCTATCTTTAATGCAAACACTGGTCCAAATAGATAACGTAAAGAAAGGCTTGTAAAGAATTGTTTTTGACACGCTCTCAGAGTTTGATGCCACATTTATTTGGATCCCTTCAGAGGCAGGAATAAAAAGTTTTCTTTCGGAGACAATTTTATTTTTGATAGGAGGAAAAGAACGCTGTACTCTAGGAGTATGGAATGTAGATGACAATACATACAGTTTGGCTTCTTATCATTGTAAAAAATGCTTTATTTTATAGCATTCTATATAATTAAGAATGAAAAATGTATCATCTTTTATATTAATAAACGATGTTTTGATATGCAATGTGAAAATCGTTTAACACGAGCTGATGGGACTGAAATATTTTTTCGTGTTAAAAGATATTGCAAAAAGAAAATCCATACATTCAAGAAAATAAAGTTTATTAGAGTACATTTTATTTACATAGATATGTATATATGCATGTATTTTATAAAAATCAATGAAATAAAAGCATTCATAAGAACTTCATAAAATTTAATAAAAAACTTTCAAGTTTTTTGAAAAACAAAAATGTTTATTGAGTTTGGGGAAAATATACTGATGTTTTTCTTTGCATAATCTTTCTTAGCGTCAAATTGTCAACAAATTTTTTGATGTCGTCCATTTTTTTATATATTTCACCATTGGAATGTGCATCTAAATAACTGTACATACTTTTCATGATGTTCTTCGTGACGCGGGAACAGGAGTTGTACTATGTATTTCATTTTTGCGGCTGAAATCTGCTTCAATGATATTTTTTTGAGATTTTAATAAACTCCAAAATGTCTTTACCATAATTGGAGCTGTACACACATTATCATTAAATACATAAATTTCATGTTTAAAAACATAAAAACAGTTTTATTTTGTCTGTTTTAGAAATCATTTGTCCAGTTTAGAGTAATTTTTGAAGTTTAAAACTTAGAAACTGTCTGCAACAACAAGACCTAATGATAATGTTACTAAAACCTAACAAAAACTTACGAAACGTACAATCAGGTATTTTTAAATACCATCTCAAATTCACACAAAAACTATATTGATACATTTTTCACATTATATTTATGATGCTTTCTGTTCAAACTTTACATCTGTAATGCATGAAAGCTACAAATTCTTTAAAAATTGATACAGAATTTGAGAAAATTTTGATGTTTTCTCGTTAAAAAAACTGAAAAATGCTGTTCTGGGCAATTTAAGACTTTTTTGTTTCCTATTTTATGCTTAAAAAATTAAGAAGATACTAATGTTTAATAAAATAGGGCAAATACGTGTTGTAATTCATTATTTTTATGATGAAGTGCCTTTTTACACTAAAAGTGCAATTTTCTCAAAATGATTGTTTTCAAACTGCGTGTACCTTTTTTACAGAAAATACTGAATGAAAGTACTTGAAATTTTACTGCACATAAATAATATGAAAATATATATATTAGAGCTACTTTTTTGGAGATTTTCCCAAAATATTTTGCTGAAAAGCAGTTATCGTAAAAAAATGACAAATTTCACAAATTTCAAAGCAATACTTTTACGATGAATTTTTTTTGAAAAAAGTAAACAATATATTTGAAATATTTTACCATTATTTAAATAAAAAAGCCTAATTAATATACAGACAAAATTTGAAGTTCTTATATTGAACAGTTTCTGAGAAACAGGTTCCTAAAATGGCTCGATTTAACATTGTCGGTATGGGGGTACCGACAGCTCTTAAAAGAAGTAATCATTTATGGGAGATATTCAAGATTTAATCCCAAACTTGTTATACTTCTATGCAGGTGTTATCTAAAATTCCCATAAAGATGATAAACACAAAACCTCTCAATGGGTAACACCTGCAAACAAACAAAAACTTCTTTTCTCGCTCTTAAGCACAACACTGATTTTGATTTTCTAAAAGAGTAAGATTTCTAGGCTTGATTAAATCAAGTTTCTATGAGTTTAAATCAAATAAAATAAATATTTTTCCTCAGCTTTTTTAGGAACTTATTTCATTTTATGAGCTTTATCCAGTACGGTTTTTACAAAATAAACACTGTCTTCCTTTCCATTTCAAAGTTTCAAAAGAAACTCTTTCCAGATGTGAAACATAATAAACAGCTTCAAACACAATTGAAAAACTGAAGTATTCGTCATATTTTTAGTACAATTTAAAGAATCCCTTTTTGGTTGTAAATTCCATAAGCTTTGAAAATACAAGAAGTGATAAAATTTTGAAGTGGATGCAGTGTGCTCTTATTGTGCATTTTCCATATACATTGTAACAGATTTAACATAGAAAATAATTTAAGTTTAATCAAACTAAACTCAGTGGTGCAATAGCCCATGCAGGTCAAGGCGTACTGTGCCCATCTCAGCTTTCGTGACCTCGGGCCATGATGTGTATGAGCCAATATTCCGGTTAGATGGTCAGTCTGACACGAAAACAACTAATGTTTAGTTCTCCTGCAAGTTTGGTACACATTTATCGACACATGAAGAGATGAAAGGCTGGTCGACCTTGTCCAACCCGAAACATGAGCCCCGGACCTGTGGCGTGGAAGAGAAACGACGCACCCAGAACGAGTTGTTCGATAAAGACAAAAATTGGTGCGTAAGAAGATTATGTACAGAATAGAAAATGATTAAAATTTCACAAAAATTGAATAATTTTTTTCAGAGTTATATAGTTACAAAGTAACGAAATCAATAAAGTGTTGACCCGTCTCTAGTCCGGATGTAAGCTGCCGCAAGACGTGGTGTAGAGGGAAAAAGCATCCTGATGGTCTCCTGCGGTATTACTTGCCAAATTTTCCAGAATTGTCGGGCCAGCTCATCCACATTCCCTGGTAGATGCTGTCGCCTTCCCATCATATCCTAGACATGCTCGATTGGAGAGAGATCTAGCTATCTAGCTGTCTAAGGAAGTGTTTGACAAGCTGTAAGACAGTTCATAGCAACACGTACCGTATGTGGTCTAGCATTATCTTGCAGAAAAATAAGAGCAGGGTACTGCAAAAGGAATGGTAGCAAAACAGTTCTCAAAATATCGTCGACGTACCGTTGTGCTTTAAGTGTGTCTCTAATGACGACGAAAGAGGTACGTCTGTAAAAAGAAATGGCATTCCAGACCATGATTCCTGGTTGAGGGCCTCCGTGGAGTATAAAACTGAAAGCAGGATCGGCACACTGTCCTGAGCGTCTGCAGACACGTCTTCGATGTGATCGCCAGGACACATTTGGAAGTGAGATTCGTCGCTTAACACTATACGTCTCCAGTCAGTACGATTCTAACTTGATCGAGCCAAGAACCACTGTAATCTGGCTCTACAGTGTACAGGCGTGAGTGGCAGGTGGAGTAGCTGTCGGTACGAGCGTAAATATCGCTCTATGTGTGAATGGTCATAGTGGACATTCTTGTGCAGGTCCCACGACTGATGGTTGATAACGATGTATCAGAAGCTGTGTGTGACAGCTGATCTGACAATCAATCTTACCTCCCAATCTGATGGGGTTTTAGGTCTTACTGCAGAAATCTGTCATTGTCCACCCATTCTTGCTAGCATCTTCTAATGGCCACATCGCTTCGACCCATATCACGAGCGATTCCCCGATTTGTCGAATTTGCCTCTTTCAATCCAATGATACGACCTCTTTCAGACTCTGACAGTTGCTTGTAATGAACTCAAATCTTGCAGCGAGGCATTTTTTCAGCCGTTGAAAGGTATCCTAAATCGCAATGTAACCGAAATTTTGAACATCAGATTGAAAATCGCTTTTTCTAGACACCTGCTGAGAGAGCAGTTCCGATGCGCTGTAGCCCCCGCTATTCACTTACTGGATGCCGAATTTTAATCATTTGCATGTTTGTGGTACAAATGTTTTAGCATAAGAAAAATTTCATTACAATCGGGCAACTCATTCTGGGTGCGTCATTTTTTTTATAGAGTGTATTTATTTTCGATGATTTTTTTTAAATAATATTACACAAAAAGGTATTCCTGAAACATAAACGCAACACACAACACAAAAACTTGCTAACAAAGATTATGATGGACAAAAGTATTTCGCTTTTGAATTCAAAGCCCTCCCAGCTTATATTTATATCAAAGAAGTTTCGATAATTATCTCGGATAAATAACTGATTGGATCCAGTAGCTGATACAATATTGCATTTTCTCACATTAAAAAACTGATGACTAGGCATTTTTAATGATCCAAAGTTGCAGTTATAATTGTATTCTTGTTAAGCAGAGGATACATAAAAAGATCGCAATGTCTAGGAGGATTTGGGAACCAAAATTAATTGTAGAAAATCCCATTGAAGAAAATAGAAATACAAAGATACGGAATCATATATAAAGTCAATAATAATATTGTCAATTGCTGTAAATCAAAAAAAGCAATGCAAAATTAGAAGCATAACTAGACATCATAGGTCAACAGTAAGATAACCTCAATGTTTCAATATCACATCCATCAATACTTTTTATTTATTTATATTTACCTTTAAAAATGCTACAGTTGAAACTATACGGCAATAAAAATGAATATTTTTATGCATGTTAAATAGAATTAGTTTTTTCTTTCGACTCACTCAGCTCCTGTCTTTCGAGACTCTCATTTTTTCTAACGGATTACGAATCAGTTATTTCTGATTTGTTAAAATAACTATGTTTCTCTTTTTGATGTGTCGAAAGAGAGAAAAGCTATTAAATATATAGAGACATAACTACTTTAATTTGGGTTTATTTTTCATCTATCAGTCGTTTATTGAATTCTGAAAGTCAGGAAGTATCAAACTATTTACTTATGTATCTTATCATTAAATTTCGAACTTACTTTGTCTATTTTGCTTTTAGTTTTTAACTTATATATTTACACTTTTGTGATTTTACTGCGTAATTGAATTAGTGGAATAATAGCAAAAATAAAAAGAATTTAAAAGGCTGTGTTAAAATTTCGGGTAGGTCTAAACTACATAAAAATTTCAGCAATCTAAATATTATGATAAAATGGGAAATCTATAGAATAGTATGTTACTTATAAGCTAATTTGATTGATGTAGCATATTTTGAAATTTGAAATCATAAATGAAAAATGTTGGAATAGTTTCATTAAATTTTTATATTGTTGATTTTGAAACACTTTAAAGGCTTATTTTTGAGATTTTTGTGAAACTTTTTTTCATGTTTTTTTTCTGAAAAAGCCACAAATTTTTAGGAGAAAGCGCAAAATATTAGGGTTTACTTTCCATCATATTTTTTAATACTAAGTTTTAAAGAAAACAAAATATACAAAATTAAACTTTTTAGGGAACTATAGTAATTGTTCATAATTAGCAGTTTCTAAAATGTCCTTTTACACAGAAATGAAAGCGTACACATTTTTTTATCATAAAGAGCAAGTATATTTCCTTATTTAGATATTGAACCCTTTAGAACATTTGAACTTATATAAACACATTTTTCTGTACTAAACACTGACGTAGTTCCTATTCCTGTAACAAACACTATTCTCCTCATTAAAAAATCTACCCGTTTTTTTTAAGCATGCAATAAATGAGCTCAATTTCAAATTAATAGATCGCTCATTTTTTTACTGTCAACTACGATAATAATAATTATTATTATATATATGTGTGTGTGTGTGTGTGTATCTTTCTAATAATCTAACATATAATCATAAACTAATTTACATAACTAATGATAGAAATAATTTATATAAAATAAATTTTATTCTTAAAAACTAGGAAAAAGTTCAGAAAAAAATTTAATCTGTACAGCTTCAATCTACTATTGTGTAGCAATTTCGGTAGTCTTTTGTGTTCATTCATACATGAATAAAAGTATTTAAATGTTAAATTCTCTAAAATTCCCTATAATTGAATTTTTTAAAAAATTCATTTTCTTTTGTTATATATAAATGTAGTTTATTCAAAATATGAATTGTTTTAATTTCAACTTACTGTAAAATTCTAGATTAAATATTGTTTTCAATTTATTCTCTGAACAATAATAACTACGTTAAAAAATTAAATAAAATAACAAACTCCTTTGAGAGCCACAGCTTACTTCAAAAACATTTCATATTAGGCCATTTTTTCTCAAACTATGGGGGGCTCCCTCTAGGGGGCAGGTTAATCCCAAGTAGGGGGCACGAGCATATCAAAAAGTTGAAAAGAAAGGATCGTTAAAAAAAATTATAAATTTATTTAAAAGAAGCAAAACAAAGTACATTCTGACATAATAAAAATACATATTGCGCGTTTATTGTTATCTCTTCCAGTTTAAAAAGAAAAGCAACATATACATATAATACTTTCTTATTACTTAAAGGTATAATTTATCTGAAATATCTCTATTTCTTAAAAATATAACTTACTTAAAATATCTATTACTTGAAAGTAACACATACAAAATT
>BMAV01023463.1:259582-306694 GCA_019973955.1 Trichonephila inaurata madagascariensis
TTTTTTGCCAAAATATTGTACTTAAATAATGTTTTTTTGTCAAAATGTTCTTAAAACAATTTTATACATGTAGTCTAATCTAAATTGCACTAAATGTCATGAAAATTATCCATTTATGCGCTTTTTTAAAATCATGGTTCCGAACGTAGTCGGATACCTTAATATGCCTCCAAAATAAAGTGCTATTACACCAAAAAATGAATATAAAGGAATTTCCATGCAAAGTTCGACAAACCCGAGAGATATACACCACAGTAAATAAATAATTTAATATTTCTTGGCACTACAGTACCTTTTGATCTTAGGACCAGCACCGGTCCGTGGCCTAGGAGTTGAGGACTACTGCCTAGAGGATCAGTACTATAACCGAAGTTGATTAATATAATAACCGAATGATTAATATAACAACAGAGGCAAATATGACGCATTTTTGGAAAGAGGAAATTCAACTTGTAAAAAATCATCTTATTACTATAAATTGTATTCAATGAATTTTTTCTTCAGAACAAATATAAAAAATTCGAATATCGAAAATAGTTATCGAGAACCTGTTAGTATTCCTGATATAAAAAAAAACAGTAGAACTATTTGAAAATTTCAACTTATAAACAAATTTAATATTTTTAAAGAAAGTGGAGTGCAAGGTAGAAGGATATTGCTTCGCGGATTTGCACATTTCACTGCTTCAAGGTTGTACTCCACTTGATGAAAGTTATTATTTGTTTTATATGAAATTAATACAGATGTCCGATAACGAAAGTCAGTGTTCACACTTCCATCAATTGAAACAGAAAGCGGAAGTTATTAGGATCGATATTTTATCACAACTGCCAAATCTGGCAATAAAATATTTCAAGTTTCGGCGACGAATTTCGAATGATTTTCAGTTGGAAGAGAATTTCAATGCCATTTCAAAATTTATTATTTTCCCCTCACATATATTTTTGCTATGCGTTTCCAATAAAATTTATTGATTTTTGCAATCTTATAACTAACATGATTCAAAATTGTAAAGGTTAATTTCTTAAGGAGTATAACAAGTGAGAACTCTGTTCATAATAAATTACAAGAGAAATCAAATGAGGCTCCAATGGTACAAGAAAAACGAAACATTTAACATAAAAGTGGTAAAAACAATTTATAGAGATTTGTTTCTAATGCATACGATTGCAAAACTCCGTAAATTTTCCGACATCAAGAGCGACTGCGGTAGCCTAATGGTTATGGTCATGAGCTCGCGCCTGCCATGTCGTGAGTTCGAGTCTCAGTGCCACTAGACACGTCGTGTAGAGAGGTTGATGCACGTTAAATCTGTCGTGATTAAAACTCCACCCGTTGGCGTGATGTGGAATTTAGGAAGAGGGGATGCCAGAGCTCAAAGGTGTCCTCGTCACTTGATCAGGGTTAAATACCGGGTGCTTCTAAAAGAATTTCGGGTCATCCATCCGGTACGGTGGTTAGCGACGCTGACTGTTGTGCGTTGGGACTGGGTTCGAACCCCGGAGAAGACATGGATGTTTGTAAATGTATAGGGCCTTCGCGGCATGGGGGTACTTTAAATAGCCGTCGAGCCGCAATCTCGTGAGGTTGGTGGGAGGGGAAGAGAGGTGGGAGGCCCTGACCACCCCCCAGGGTGTTCTCCTTCTAAATTGGGGTGAAACCGAGCTAAATCGTTCTGTCACCTGTGTATGGTGTTCAAACCTACGGATAACGATAGGCCTCACTTAACCCTTTACCATGATGAATTGTGTGGGCCTTGATCTGGCCTTTGCCAATCAAGTAGCATTAGTAACAACAACAAAATAATATCCGAATTTTAACGCTTCATAGTATTCTTTACATATAACATATTAATATGATTCATACATCGAATGTGCGCGAAACGTATGCTAATTTCCCCCCTTTCTTGCCGATCAAAGCGCTAACAGAAAAATGACGACTAGTAAACAAAAAGTGTTTTGTGTTCTCCGATTTGCAAAGACAGAATCTGCCATTACTGTGCAACGAGCGTTCCGTATTAAGCTCGGTTGTCAACCTCCAAATGATAATAACATTTTTGAGTGGTATCATCAATTTGAAGTAACTGGTTGTCTTTGTAAAGGGAAAAGTATATGGGATAAAACCAAGGCTGTAACCGGTTCAGCCTATCTTGATGCTCTACAACTATGGCTATTTCCTCAATTGGAAGACAGTGAACCAAATAACTTCATTTGGCAGCAAGATGGTGGACCGCCTCACTGGCATCTCTCAGTACGCAATTGGTTAAATATCACTGTACCCAACCAATGGATTGGCCACAAAGAGCCTACCGATAAAACTTGTATCGCATGGCCTCCACGTTCACCCGATCTGACGCCATGTGACCTTTATCTAAGGAGGGGTGTTCACAAAGGATTTTGTGTACGTTCCTCCGCCACCAGCTGATCTTTCAAACTTAAGACACAGGATGGAAGCAGCTGTAGTAAGAATTTTCTCAGACACACTGAAAAAGATATGAGATAAACTCGCCTATCTTGATTTGTGCCATATGACGAATGGGGCTCATATTGAACATTTGTAAACTTGTTGGTACAACTGTTTCATTCAATGTATGCATTATATTTGTACATTATATGTGATACATACTATAAAGCGTTAAAACTCCGATATTCTTTTTGAAACACCCTGTATTAAGAAGTCTGTGTGTCACTAACAGGCTTAGCGTAGCTTTATAATGTGACCTTAATAAGCACTCACTCACTGAGATTTTAGGAACAGTAGTACCCCTAACTTACACGATAAGGTAGGATTGAGTGATAACCGCACCAGTATAACTGGTGGGGTATAATTCTGCATATAAGTACATATACATTACTGTTAGTTAGGGCTCAAGAAATGTTATTTAGAAAAATCATGTTTTATAAAATCTTAGATAACAAAAATGCAAAATCGCAAGCCGAATTTAGTTTGATGTAGGTTACTTAAAATCTAGCAAAGTAATCTTCCCACTCTCAAAGATTTTTTTCTTTTCCTGAAAAATTTCCTAATAATTTTTTTATTCCTTGTTTTGTTTCAAAACGTTGTCCTCTTTGGAGTCTATATTTTCTAAAATTTGTAACCTTTTTCAATGAAACTGTGAGGCCTTCTGCCAAAATCTCAACAGTGATTCAATCTTCTGATTGAACTGGGTTTAAGGGCTCAAGTTCTTCAATATCTTGCTTTTACTCGTGCATTTCTATTAACTCATCAATTTTCAGCTCCTGATTGAGAGAATCCAGCAGTTTTTGAACGTCATCTCTATTTACTTCTTGATTTATTTGTTTGGTGACATCGACAACTTTTTCAATCACATTACGAACAACAGAAAGCAAGGAGTAGGTAATAGAGCTGTATAGTGCTCAAATAAAAGACACGAATCGACGAGATTTGAAATTCGCGTCATTTCAAATTCACGTAAGTCGAGGTATTACTGTACTTGAAATCCATTTTTTTTAATGCAATTTTAAATGTTTTAGTTTCAAAGATCTTTAGTTGAAAAGAAATCACTAACCAAAATAACTGGCAACTAATATAAAAAGAACGATTTGAAAGAGTATAAAAAAAACAGGTAACCTCCGTAAATAAAAAAATATTATATTAGAATCTAGAGCAATGGATGTGATTATTACTAAACTAAACTAAATGGCGCAACAGTTCTTACGGGCCAAGGCCTACTGTGCCCATCTCAGTATTTATGACCTACGGCGCTGAAGTGCACGAACAGATGTTCCAATCAGGTGGTCAGTCTGACGAGAACACCCCAGTGCTTGGTCCCCAAGCAAGCTTGAACTCATTTATCGACCCACTGAAGGAATAAATAGCTGAATCGACCTTGCCCAGCTTGAGGATAGAAACCTGGACCTGTGGTATGGAAGCGCGAAACGCTCCATTCGGTCACTGGATTTCGGATGATTGTTACAAGGACATTAAAACTGCTTACTTAAAACACAAACTCAAAAAGAGACAAACTCTATCAAGCTCTTAATCCAGCCACTTATAGTATTTGGCAAAGACTTTCGGTTCCACAATTACTTGTTATGTAAAAACAATATATATATATATATATATATAATCATGTTTTTAATATAAATTTATATCAAATATTCTTTTTATTGTAATGGGTAAAACCTAAAATATTGTTACGTAGATCCTGCGTTCGAAGATTTTATTCAAAACAATCACAAAGAAAATTAAACAGTTCTTCAAGAGCGATGTGAATTTATTATCAAAAATCCAATCCTTTAAATACAGGATTCAGCAGCAATATTCTCAGAATAAATGTCCGAAGGTCTTCACACCTTCAAAAGCACTCAAACAAAATTGTCAGTGTTTAAAAATACACGCATGTAAAAGATTATTCAAAAGCACAGCCGAGCTAATCGCTGGTCAAAACAATCCTCACTATTCGCTGGTTAAATTCAGACTGGCCACCGTACCGGCGAGCCTCTTTATTTACAGGCACGACAGAAACTTCCAGAAATATAACCGCTCGTGTCATTGAGCGTGACACTAGTGGAGAGATGCACTACTTTCTAAAATCTTCCACAGGGTTCCGAACACGCCAACATGGTCACCAATAACGCCAACATGGTCGCCAATAACGCCAAATTGGCCGCCAACTTAATCTCCAAAAATGATGCCAACTTGGCTCTACCGCCAAGATTTCGCCAAGTTCTCATTTAATCGCCATTATAACGTAAGATGTGGCATTGCTGTTGAATAGTACAATTTTAACATGAAATAAATATAACATAGAGTAATATAAATGCATTTAACACCCAAATACAAATTATTTACACTATTTACACAAACTTCGTAACAATATCTTCAAACAACAAATTAAAACTAAATTTAAAACAATGATACTAATAATCCCTCGTGAGACATTAAATAAATTCTATACTTATAAACATTATACATATAAGCATCATTTATTTCTCATCTGTACATTTCCGTAAATAAAATACCTTAAAACGCAATGAAATTGCTCTGCGTTTTCAAAACTCCTTCCGAACGAAATATTATTTGATTTAAGTATATTGTGCAATGTAGCATACTTGGAAGCGAGAACTTAATATTTCATTTCAGTTTATACACCATCTCTATCACCCTCCAGTGAACTAATGGGGATTTAATGGAAAGCTCCGTCAATCTGAAAAGGCACGTGCGTTGTAATACATCAAAACATTTCATCATGGATTGTTGGTCGACGACAAATCCAGCACTGACCCGGGGGTGTTTCGAGGTTTTAATTTGCATCATGATTATGGATTGTCTTTGATTGATGTGACGGCTAGAGCAGCAGTTTACAGTCGCTTTGGAGCTCTGTTGTTGAAGAACGTGATATATTCGAAAGGGATTGTTGTTTACGCGTTTCTAAATGGTATAGGGATTAATATTTCCAGTTTTAACTAAAGGAAAACTTGTTACTTGATTTTAATTACTTTGAATCAATGATGTTTGATTTCGATTCCATTTTAGAACTGACTATATCCATTCTCATTATAATGAATTTACATTTTTAATAGGACTTAATTTTTGATAAGAAAAAGGTAAAATAATGTAAACAGTGAAAAAATTACAGAACTTTTTCAGAAACTTCTCTTAAAGAAAAATTCCATCTTAATTTTTTGATGGTTTAATGATAAATAACTATTAAAGCGAGCGCTAATTGTTTTCATATAATAAATAACTTTACTGAATATATATATATATATATATGAAATTTGCCATTTAACATACATAATATTAAGAAGACACGGTACGATCAAAATAAAACTCTTTGATATTTGATGACTTTTGCAATTTTTTTTGCTAATGACATATGTACGTAATATTTAAAAAAAAAAAGTTTTTTGCTCGAAATACCACAAAAAGCAAACATTTTAATTTTTTAAAAAGATTTCAAAAAATGTATAAGTTATTTTAAAATACTATTTCCGCAATTACTGACATACACATGAAATTTGATTGTCAAGAAGTCTATAAACTATACACACACACACACACACATAACAAAAGTTGACTTGGGCTTTGAGATAAAGTAATTGAAATCAAGAAAGTATTTTTTAAGGAATGCTTATTAAAATATCCCCTGAAGAACTTATATGAATACTGTAATTATATGTTTCAAATTTTATAAATATTTAATGAAATCTTTCATGAGATAACTTTAAAAATTGAGAAAGTCATTACGTATACTCAAATCGTTCTAACAAAAAAAATGTTTTATATTCCTTGCACATTTTTCTTCTATTCACGAGCAAAATACTGTATACTTTCGAATATTTTATAGTATGAATGGGAAAAGAGAAATTTTCTTAATAACCAAAATTCTAATTAAACCAATATGTATGCGAAATTGGAAAAAGTAGGTACAGTTTGTAAAGGTAACGCATACGTGAGCTTACATTGTAATACTTTACTACAATTCAAAATTAGTAACTTTGACTTTTTAATAGCTTTTCGGTAACGTAGATTCCTCAAGATTAAAATGGCCCCGTGATTACTATCTTCTTGGAGTTCCAAGTAATTGAAAGAGGAACTTCGACACATGTGACTTGCAACTCGCTCTTTCATCATAATTCTGTATTTCATGTCCAACCATCCTCGTCATTGATCCTTTAAAGTAAAACAGTGTTTCTCAAACTGTAGAGTGCGCTCCTAGGGGGCTGTTATAACTCTTCAAGAGGGGCACGAGCATATTGAATAGTCGAAAACAAAAAAATATTATTTAAAAAAATTATTAATTTCTGAAAGTAAATAAACAAAATACTTTCTGACATAATAAAAAACAAAATACGCATACACACTGATATAATACACATATAAATGCATCAGTACTGAACGACGTCTATGATAATTAATTTAAAAATACTAAGTTAAGAACAAGTTTAATAATTACCAGTGACACCATGGGCTTGTCATACATAAAATTATACAATAAACTTAACACTTATCTGCTGATTAAAGGTAAAAATTTGCTCCCAACGCCACTACTTGCCACGTAAAGGCGCGTATGTGATGTATGGGAGGGAAGGAATAAATAAACAAATCCTCTAAAATAAGTTAATCTTTCGTAAACACTGCCTAGGTCCTTTTATAACATTCTAAAACCTTCATAATATTTTTATGGATAGCTGTGCACTGAAAGGATCATTAGAAGTTCAAGTCGTGTTGTAGCTTTGCGTCAAAGTACAGTTTTATTGAATTCAATACATTGTTACTGTATGGAGGGGGGGGGGGCGGGCAAGGAAAATTACGATTGAATATTGGGTCACAAATATAGGAAGTTTGAGAAGTACTGAAGTAAAAGGTTTTCCCATGAGTAGTCTTAGGAATATTTAAAATAAAACATGTATAGCAGCGTTTCTCAAACTGTAGGGCGCGCTCCCCTTGGTGGCCATGACAACTGAATAAGGGGGGCGCCAGCATATTGAAAAGCCGAAAACAAAAGGTTATTTTTAACCCGCGGTCACTCGCGCCTTTTTTGCTACCGTCGTTACTCGCGGGGGGTAGAGAACGCCCGAAACTTTTAACATGTGTATTTAATTGGGAAAATAAAATTAAGTCATTATGATACATATTTATAAAGTACAAGATGTTTTTTGTATTATACAAATAAAATTATTAAATTTATTGCATACAAATAAGACTAACATTAATTTAAACTAAACATACAAAATGTTCATTTTAAAATACATAATTTAATATTTTTTCATAACCCAGTATATAATATAAAACGTATATACCATTAATAAATATACTTTGTAATTAATGAGATAATGATAGTAGAAAGTAGAAAAACAATATTTTAATCATTTTCCAAACATTCAGAGCAGAACGTATACAACTGCTCAACTTCTCGCGAGAGTTCTCAGCCCCACAGATAAACTTTTGAAGGTCATTACATTCCAATCGTTCAAGAAAGAGGGATTGCATCAGGCGTGAAGTTTCTCTGACCTAAGATGTGCAGCTACAGAAAAAATAGTGGTTCTGTGCATTCTTTTTAAAATCCTTGGGAGGATTTTCTTGTTGCTGGGGTGTACAGAACACCCCGCGCGAGTGATCGCGGGTTAAAAATGATAAATTACTAAACTTAAACAAACAAAATGCATTCTGACATAATAAAAAATTAAAATACACATTTACACTGATATATTACACTTATAAATGTATCATTGCTACACAAGGTATTTTATGATTAATTTAACAATATAAGTTAAGAAGAAGTTTAATAATTATCAGTGGCCCCATGGTTTTGTCATATATAAAATTATATACCAAAATTAACACTTATTTAAATAATTTGTACCAACCGTTTTCCACGTAGGAGCGTGTATGTGATGTATTGGGGGTATGTATGGATGGATGGCGTGTATGTGATGTATTGGATAAAAAAGCAAATATAATATGATATAAGTAAATCCTTCACAAACGTCGTCAAGACCCGTTTATTGCATTCTAAAGCTTTCGGAATAATTTTATGGATGGCAGTGCACAGAAAAGATTGTACGGAAAGACGTATATATACGTCTTTCCATACGCTTTACGTTAATAAATGCTTTGTCTGAGAGAGACGTTTATATACGCAGGGGGTGCTTTAGAAGTTAAAGTAGTATCATTCTTTTAGCGTCAAAGTACAGTATTATTGAATTCAACACGTTGTTATTGTATGAGGGGGGCACGACGAAAATTATGATTGAATATTGAGTCGCGAATACTGCAACTTTGAGAAGTACTGATGTATAGTGATGGCTATCTTTATAAAGATAAATTCTCTTCTTACATTATAGTATCTACTACAACAACCTGGAACCTGAAACTTTCTGGAAGGAATTGTGTAGTAAAATTAGTAACTATTTTTGCATTTTAAAATTAGTTACTATCATTCGTTACTTCGTTTTTGGCATATATGTCTGATGTTAGTAGAATTATCATGAAAAGGTTTAGTTCTTGCTTTATTATGTGTTCTGCCATTTATTTTCAATGTCGCTTCTTAGCTCTCTGTAGATTAAATATCGAAAGAATGATGCTTTAAACCATGTTCTAAAATCTCATTCTTTATTTTTTTTAAAAATATATTCAAGTTTCCTTTATATACTTAAACATTTTTATTACTAATGTTCCTTTTTATGTTGATTCGTTTTTATTCAAATGGCATGAGTAACTTTTTGAATCAATACATCAACCCAAAACAATGAAACTCTAAAAGAATAAAATCAGAATTAACTAGATGAATGAAATTTTAAGAACTTTTAATTTTTAATACATATTGTGTAAGTAACGGTCGAAAGCATTCTTTTTAAAAACTTATCATTGTTTTGAAATATCACTGATATTATATCTTTTCGCTATTAAAATGGGTGTAATAAATTATAATTTTTGTATAAAGAAATGTATAATAAATTTCTAAAACAATCAAAAACATTTTAAGTAGCGAAAGATATTGAAAGAATAGCTGAAAGAAAAGTAAAAATCCTTCTTTCTAAAAGAAATCGAACATTCATGTTACTTATTCTGAGATGCTCAATACTAATTTGAAAACCTAAAAGAATTCTAAATTTAACTCGCCATTTATAAATAAACACTTTTTTCATCTATCAAACTTAAAATTTTTATAAAAAAATTCAGTGTTCCCTCCCCACAAATAAAAACTGTTCTTTTTTTTAAAAAACAAAAAAATGAAACCTTTCTTCTTTACTGAGTAATCTTACAAATTCTATTACCCGTTACACGAAATAAATGCCAAAAAAACACAATCTTTTGCAAGAGCACACAAGAGTATTGAATTTTCCTATCTGAAAGGAAAGAACCATTACGTAACAAGCGTTAAAAAAATATTCGATCAAAGTTCATCGGAAGACAAGATCGAAAGGAAAAAAAAAGATTATTAACTTACCAATCCAACTATCTTACCGGTTCATCCAGACTTAGAGCGAACGCGACGAAAACAACCAACAAATTTACATCAGGAAATAAAAAATCAATAGATAATGGCGTCAAAGAAGAAGTATAACATTCTTGACAAAAGACGGTGTTGTAGGCCATGCCTTCGCATGTAACTGAAAGAGTTTTTTTATTGATTTTTCTTACCGTGAATTATAGAACAAAAAATAGTACAGATAAAGCTTGTGCTACTCCTTATCTTTCAATATCGGGGATGATTTTTACTTATTAAATAAAATAACTGTAAATTATAGAAAATTTGGGGAAAATATTGAAAAATATTTTTTAATATGGTAGAAATTTTGATAATTCTGTGCTTGTCTATCATAAAGGTAATTAAAAGTAGTCATGTGTCAGACATTAAACCAATTAAAGTTCATTAATGTCCAATGTTCAAGATGAATAATTATAATTGGAATCTCTTATATGACTAGAATACTTATGCATCCAAATGTTTTGGAATAGATTATCAAATAATTTCTCTCTTCTAATAAAAAGTGTTTACAAATTATTTGATTTATATGAATCACTCAAACACAAATATGACGTTTGAAATTTAAAAAAAGATCTATTGATTTTTTAGTTATAATATTCTTTTCAGAAAATTCTTTCAGAAAACATGAACAGAATGAAAAAAACTACAATTCAAAATACGGAGCTACTAAGTTCTTGCAAATTCAGTATACAAATATATTCTTGTTGTTCTTGCGAAACGTAAAAACATTCGAAAGAGTGAGGGTTTATTAACGCCGCTCTATAACGCACGAAGTCATTGTCAACGGACCTCGTAAATTTGAACCACGACCAGGTAACGAGATGCTCACAAGAGCTAGAACACCCTCTACAAACTAACACCTCTGGTATTGGGAGGACAATGCTTGACATATTTAACGTGCATTAGCACCTAACGCTAGGGCTCGAACTTAAGACACACTAGTCTCGAGTTCGGGAACATAACCACTAAGGTAACTCAGAAACGATATTTGAAATAGCAAGTTAGAGAAGCCCGCAAACCTTTAAGTGATTTCAAACTAGTCTAATACATATTAATTTTTGCTGATATGATCCAAGTGGTATGGTTTAACAGGATATGAATTTTTCCTATTGAGACCAGCATAATTGCAATTAATGCATGTCTTAGAAAAAAATTATTGAAACGAAATCATTATGTTGGCTTATATTTTCTTCTTTTTTTAGTATACGAATTTTTAATAGAAAATTTAATTGCAAATCAACCTAATATATCCTTTAGATAGTCAAATGTCTATATAAAAATATCAGTTGCACACGAATTTTTTAATTAAAACAAAAATGCTCTGTAAAATAAAATAACGTTCGTATCATTTTGATGATAAGTAGTGAGTGAGTGATTATTAAAGTTGCACTACAAAGCAACAAGAGAGCTATTGGAGATTGACCTCGTAATTTTCAACCTTGGTCAAATAGTGGAGATTACTTCTGAGCTGTTTTAGAACAGTTCACACTAAACTATGAAGTATTTTTTTTAGTCTCAGATGAATGCTATGTGAGTTTTATGTTACAAATTGTATGGTTTGTATGTTGTGTTTAGAACTTACTTTGCAATTTTAGATCAATAGAAGGTAGAAATTTCCCGCCTTCTTCAAGATTAAATCTAGACGCAAGCAAATACAAACAAAACTGATCTTTCTAGAACTTATTGAAAGAAAAATATCTTTACTAAAGGCAATACGTATCAAGTAATAAAGCAAATATCAATGTACTTCTGAGTGATTTTTTTCAAGATTCTGAAAATGGACTCCAAGATGAAATTTAATTGAGAGAGAATTCTTCACTTAGCAATAGACAAGGTGATAACGGCTTGCAAAGTGCTCTGCTTTTTCTGAAAATAAAATATTTCTTTCGCGCAAAAGAAATAAACCAACACCTTACCAAAGGAGAAAAACTGTCCAAACAATTCCTGTAGAGGCAATTAGGTCAATAACTGATGGTGATTATACTTTGGGGAAGAAATATTATTTATCGAATAAAAACTTTACAAAATAAATAACTGCACCAATTCCATACTCTTCGTTTTTATCATGTAGTAACCGAACATTATTTGTTTTAGAGAAGCCACTGAAAGGAAAAATAATACAGCAAGTACAGACAAAATTTTGAAGGAAGAAGAAGAAGAAAATGGTACTTTTCGCTTTCCAAGAGGTTCTAAATTACACACTAAGGCGTTGTAGAAGAAAACTTTTCAACAGTTTGAATTCGAGACCAGAACGTGGTTATCACCGAAAAAACTATTGGCGCAATAACTGATTGGGAAGCAGACGTGATGCAATATGTTTCTTACTTTTTTAGAGCATACAGTGTCTCGGTAGTATGTTCTCCACGTGATACGTACGCCTTTACGAGTAATCTATCTAAAATAGCGTTTATTTATTAAAATTTGAGTTGGTACGAAAGTTACAATTCTACGAATTCGTGAATGTGGAAACTGTTATTGCGAAGATATGAGAATTAATAAAAAATGGAAAAATGTTTTCGGAAAGAATTGCTTACAAAAATACATGGGTTTCTTTGTCTCACAAGTTCTACATTTCGATTACTTTTTGCAATTTCGAATTTTTTGTTTAAGAAAAAGGCCACATGTTGATGTAATTGACATATATATCGTAAGTTTTCACATTTTTTTTCAGTGTATTAATATCATAGCATAATTTTACAAATAAAGATAATGTGATAAAGACTTCAAAATTACTTAAAGTAATGTATATCTTAAACGTGCGCTTTGTGTATACTTGTGTGGCCGGGTAGCTTATTGGTCAAGGTATCAGATCATGGCTGGCTTGTCACTAGTTCGAGCCCATCACCACTGAAGACCTACCGTGTAGGAGAGCGATACACGCTAAATCTGACGAGAGCCCAAACGTCCTCCCGTTGGTGTTGTTTGTTAGTTAGGAAAGGGGAGTTAGCCAGCTCAGGTGTCGTGGTCATCACTTGACCATGGATCAAAATTATGAGGTCCGTCGCCTAAAGCCCTCGTATAGCTGAACAGTGTGATGTTAATATTCCCTCACTTACGTGTGTATACTTGTATAAATATTTAAAATAACGTCATTCACTTGTTGTTATGAAAATTGTATATGCCAAAATACAACTACATTAAGAAACTTTTATTCATTTTAAATAAGCAAGTAGATTTATTTTCAAATTAGAAAATATTAGAAATAATTTTCAGGAAACTAAGAAATAGAACAAAATGCTCTTATTTGCCACACACACAAATCCCTAAACAAATAATTCATCAAAACAAAAACAAAACATTTCATTTCTGAGATAGATTTAGTTACATATGCAAGCAGATATATGTCCCGTATGTGGGAGTTTTACAATTGTAAAACATTATTTTACTGTGGCTATTCCGAAAAAAAAAATTAAGCAATGATTCATTCAAAAAAAAGTTTAGTCCTTCTCTAATTTCTTCAAGGAAGTTCTTTAGTTTCCTTGTTTGTTTTATATTTTTTAAACTAACCAAAGAAAAACATTTTTATATTTTCAACAATACTGCACTTTCAATGTAATTCTTCAATGTGATATTCGTCATTTTTTTAACTAAAAGAAATACGAATTCAAAGTAACGATATTCTTAACACGTAATTTTTAAAAAGAAATGCCTGTTGATACGGGGAAATTTGATTGCTAGTTCAGAAAAATACAAAGAATTATTTAGTGTGTAGTATCATGGTAAAAGACTTTTTTTTCCTTACTTAGGTATTTCACATTATTTTTAAATAGCTTCTATTCAAACTGTTGTGGTGAAAGTCAAATTGACAGTAAAATAAAAATAAATACTATCATCAAAACCTAAATTTATTTTACATTAATTTATTTTCTATTTGAACAGAAAATTGAATATCTCTTTCAATTACTAGTGAGGGTTGTGGTACTCCAATGATCAAGGTATCGGATCATGGCAGGCATGTCATGAGTTCAATTCCAGTCCCACTAAAGATTCGCCGTGTAGGAGAGCGATGCATGTTAAATCATTCGAGAGCTCAAACGACCTCCCTTTGGTGTGGTGTGATAGTTAGGAGAGGGGGTACAAGCTCAGGTATTGTCCTCGTCACTTGATCAGTGCTCAAAATTAAGAGGTATGTCACCAAAAGCCCTCGTGTAGTTGAACATGCGACATAATATTCATTCACTTCAGTTACTTGTAATCAAAGAATAATAAATTCTATCTTATGAATTTTTAAAAATGCAATGTTCTAACCTAAATCAATGGCTTGAAATAAAACAGTTAAAAAGGGGAAAATTTAAAAATTTTCCCGGATCATAATTACTGCGTCTTTTAGCCAAACTGAATCAGTCTTGAAACAAAACAACTTTTTTAATGATAATAAGATCCACGCATATACATATGATACATCTATTTTTCTATGTCTACCCTCTCCCTATATATAATATATATATATCTTGCCCAAATTTTCAGTCGTTACTAAAATATTTTCTATTTATCCATTGAAGTTTAAATACATTTCTTTAAACTTGTAGTACATGACACTTGATGTTAATACAGTTTTTAAAAATATTAATATATTAAAATTAAGTTAAAAAATGAATAAATATGAACAAACAAAAATATTAGTCTAACAGCGTATATAGAAAGAAAAATCGTTCTTTGTTTCTCTGTAGTGCAATGGGTAGCGTGTTGAACTTCTAATACAAAGGTCGAGCGATTGAATCCCGCTTTTAATGGCCTAATTTCTGAGAATGTGATTTCTTTTTTATACTATACTATTTTGTTAGAATAATTAAACTTATAATTAATGAATAAATAGTTACAAACAAAAAATAATCCAACACCATATATAGAACGGAAATTCACTTTCTATTTTGCCACTTAATATTGTGATTCTATCATATGTATATACATATTTATTTTAATTGTAACTATTCAATAAAAATTAACTAAAATACAATTTTTCTTTGTTGACCTAAGTAGAAATTGACTTAGACATTTTTTTTTCATATTGCTTGTTTATTCCAGATAAATAAAATGAACCTGCATTAAAAACTTCACACCTTCACTAATAAAACTTATCTGGAGAATCATTCGCATTTCTCTTTCTAAAATCAATCGACATTAAAAATTCGTATGTTTCTTCTGTTAGGAATGCAAAATATAATACATTTTTAGTTTTTGCTAAAAGTACTCACTTTAAAGTTTATTACGTGTTAAAAAATTATCAAATTTTGTTATATTTTTAATTGATTAGAATCAAATCTTATTTGTGTTGAATTTTTACACGTAGTGTTCTGTAATAATATAGGGGAAAAAATTAAATTATAATCAAATGTAAAAATAAACTGATTGATAAGAAAAAGTACTATGCAGCAATGTTATATTGAAACTTCGGGGCAAAATTAAACTTTTGGTTAATTGCTGTTCTGCATCGAAAAGTAATCAGTCACTAAACACGACGTTGTTGACACAAAACATGGTAATTAATTGCAATGAATGCTAAGCCATCATTAAAACATTGCTGGATCATGTATTCTTCCCTTCAAAACCTCTGTTTTGTTGTAAAAATGTAGTTCGAGCAAGACTTGCTTCCCTAATCAAAATAATTAAATGCTATTCATATTGAAATTAGAAAATTACATTCTCTTTTCTGCTATGAAAGCCATTACTTTAAAAGGGCTTTGTAAATAACATGTTTGAAAAATTACAATGCATTGCTTTAATAATCAAAAATTGATAAAAGTATGAAAATATATTTTAAGTCCAAATTCTTAAATATAGTGTAAATTCTCTACTAAAGAGAGATGAACTTTAATCAAACAAAACCCGAAAAAAATTGAGATTGTAAGAAAACAGATATAGAAAGATATATGAGAAATTAAAATTATAATAGGATGAAGAATATAACAAATGGATGCTACAGTATTATAAATATTGCTGACATAGGACAGCTCATATATAAAATAATTTACATAAAAGTGGGGTTGAACATGTTTTGTGGCCATCTTACTTCCCCTTTTATGCTAATAGCACTGAGCATATATATATGAGTTGTAAATATATATATATATATATATACATAATAATAATTCCCTGTAGCATCCTTTTAATGAACTCTTTTTAATAATCTTTAAATAAGCTTTTAACTCTTAGGTTCAAAACTAACGCACTAATCTTAATCTTAATCAACTATTATTGTTACATCAGAAATCTCTTTCGCGCCCATTTTAACCAATCAGAGCTCTTGTTTCAAAGGAGTCACGCTATCTTCACTGCTGGGTATAAAAAGCGAAAATCTATTGAGATCGCTCACTTTGTCTGTTTGCCTTCACCATGCTTCGCCGCTTGCTTTTAGCTATGTCACTTGTGTCTGTTTTCCTGTTCTTACTAAACATCTGTGAAATACAAAGGTAATTGTCCATTTTTGCTATGTGTGTGTAAATAAACAAGTTGAAAATAAATTCTGAAGATGTTTTTCTGAAACCAGATATGCCAACAATCCAAATAAACCAACACCGGCAAACGCTATTATTATTACAAAACTATTATGTCTTCTAAAGCTATCCCTCGCTAGGGCAGTAAAATTGGGTTAATCTTGCTTTATAGGATAGAATAACATATACACAAATGCAAAAGTTTTCGTTGTTCTAAGGAATTCAGATATACAATTGAGCAATATATGCTTTCGATAATATACAATAAAAAATTTCATATGAAGCATTAAACGAGTTCTGTAAATGCTGTTACTCCCAAAAGGATGCTGAATAGTTTTATAGCATTACGGACGATTGCTTATAAATATGATAAATTCAGTATGAATGTTTTATTTAAAATTACAATCTTTATGAGTTTGTCTAGGAACGAGATGTTCAAGTCACTCGCGCGCGAGAAATAAAAGAGTCAAAACAGTTTAGGATTATTTATTATTATTTAGGATTATTATTTGGATTTAATAACATTAATGTTGTTTATATACACACGATTTCAATGATATTGGTGATAGATCTTACATTTTTGAACCATGGTAGCAATTGACCCTTTTGCTCGTATCTCTTCATTACTATAATAATTGGTAATTTTGTGATTTTGTTCCTTTTAAAACGTGTGTCAATTTCCATTATTCTCCACTGCAGACTTCAGAGAATCTAGACATGAACACGTGGCTGTTATTGGATATTATCATTCATGCAGATCGTTGCCAATGTCACTCGACTATTGGAGTCGAGAACATTTATTGGGATTTAGATGTGTGAATACGTTTAAAATTTCAGAATTTAACCCATGCATAATTTTCTCACCTAAAAAATATTTTTTTATATAAAATTATTCATAATTTTTCTCTTTATAATCTAAAAATTTCGCAATTTTTGGTGATCGCCAATACTTAAGAAGCTGGAAATAATATAAATAGTTTACTAAAGTGTGCACTGATGTAAATAATAATTGTATCGTTCAAGTTAGAGTTTTTGGTTTCTGATAAGAATAGCATAATTAAAATTTGAATGAATCTTCAAACATTCAAAAAAGGCTATATGTTTGTCAGAAAAACGTAAGTAGATTTTCTTATCAACAACATTATAAATTTCTGGACTGCAGTGCATGTATAAAAGAGCGGGATTAAAAGGAAATATTAAACTAAAAAAAATGTTCAACAGGATTGTTAATTAATAGGGAAAAAATCATAAGAAATTTTTGAGCAGAACAAACACAGAACAGAGCCGTTGCTCCCTAAAATAGAACGGTAGAAAAGTATTAAAAATCGATTTTTATAACTTTATTACAACTCGGAATTTAAAAATAGATCAAGTGAAAATGCAGACTCAAGTGATAGGATTATTATACATAGCTATTTTTAAATCTATTGAATATAATTTATAACGTTACTCAAAGCAATTTTAATGAATGAATTATAAATCACTATGTAGCAATATAATCAATTACCGTAATATTTTTTTTTCATTTGCTTAATTTTGATACTTCAAAGCTCAAAATAAAAGTTGAAAATGGTCCAAATCTTTGTGAGAAAGTAACATAAAATCAAGAATGCAAAGAATTTTTGTTAAAAAAATATCAAATTCTTTCTTACGTTTGTTTTTTATAGATATTATCAAAATAGCCTGAAATACAATTTATTTAATAAAAGTTATAGTTTGTTTCATGTTAACATATTTCATATAATAGTACTTTAATCTTGTAAAAAGTAACAGCATTACTTATCTATCTTACAGACATCTTAACTTTTAAAAGAGTCTAAAATATAAATATTTTAAAAGATCAGAGAGATCTGCAACTTACATTAAATAATGTGACATGTTGTAGCTACAATGACAAAATAACTTCAGAATTTTTTTAAAAAAAACAGTAAATTTTTTCGACTTAGATGGAATGCTTATTTGTAGAGATTTCTAAGCTAAAAAATGCTTCAATGCTTCAGAATAATGTCAGTCCTTAGATTCAAAGTTCTATATAGAAACTTCGACATACAAAAAATTTAATGATGATAATAAAACTTTATATTTAAGTATAATATTTTAGTTCTATTTTAGATAAAAAGGGATTTTCTTAGTAGATTTTAAAATTTCCATGTTTTATATTATGTAAAGGATTTGCAATAAAAATGTTTGAAATATACATAAATACAAAGTTTAATGATATAAAATGTTTAAATTATTATATTATGAGAACGAGAATTATGTAGTATAAGGCATCACATATAAATAACAATATTTCTGTATTGAAGTTAAATTTTCTTATTTATTATAATATATATATATATATATTTAATGACTAATTTCAAATATTTTTTATCACTTGTTCACAAATATTTATATTTTAAAAGAATTTCGATCCATTTTATATAAAATATTATAATAGTTTGCGAATATTTTTATAATTTATGTGCCTCTCATTCACACAATATACGGACTTGAAATTATACTTCGTTAAAGCATACTTTCTAAACAAACAATTTATTGTGCTATTTCCAGCCTTAGGCTAATTACGTAATAAATATATCTTTCGGAAGTTATTTATTTAAAAAATGCAACGCCTTATGATGAGAAAACCCGAAATTATTTACTTTGATATGCATCAGAGGTATTCAAACTGTGTTCCACGAGGCATTCCCAGGGGCTCCACAATAAAAAAATTTTAAAAAATTATAACTGTATATGTAAAATGGATTCACGTTCTTTATGAAGTTTGTATAACCACAAGTATCTAAAGCTCAACCCAGTCATTAAGAAATGGAAAACATTATTTATGCATATTTTTTTTTACATTTGGCAATACTTTTTAAACATTTATTATAATGAAATAAAATAATATTAAAACATTTTTTCTTTATATGTACTATCAACTATATTATGAATGTTCTATTTTATTACTATTCCGGGTTCTACGGAATAATTTTACACTCGTTAGTACAATATTTTGCTGAATTTACAATGCTGAATGTTTACAATGAAGCTAAATCAGTTTCTAATGTAAATTCACCTTTCCTCGTTTGTGGAAAAATATTATGAAGGAGAGCAAACAACTTATTGATTTATCAACAGATTCAATGTTTAAATTTAAGCAAGAACAGCTCCTAAATTTTAGATTGCAAATTCATTCAAAATACACAGGATTTCAGAAGCAGCTATAAACATTTTAATGCCATTCAGAACAATGTATTTAAGTGAAAAATATTTTTAAACGTAAGTGGCTACGAAAGCAAATTATAAAAATAAATTAAACGCAGAATATGTGAAATACGTCTGCAGATAATTTCAATAGACTTAGACTTCAACATAGTTTGTGTAAAACATGCAAGCACATGTCCCATATACTAAATATAATGCATGGGTATGGAAACTTGGATCACAAATTAATATTTTGAATGAATAAAGTACATTAAAATTAAATTTATATTTTTAATAACAAATACAATACTTTTTTAACCCTCCAAGCGGTCTGCACGTAAAATTCCGCGATTCCAGAGATGCTTTTTCTGCATTCAAGCAAGATTCCCAAAAGCATCTCCAGAATGGCAAGACTTGAAGTGCAGACCGCTTAGAGGGTTAATTGCCTTTACATAAAGTGCCTGTAACATGTTCATCTACTTTAAATATTATTTTAAGATATATTCTTTTAAGAGGGAGGAGGGGGGAATGGGGTTCCACTAAATCATCTAAGGGTTCTTTGAGTCGAAAAATTTTGAAGACCACTGATATACATTTAAGGGTACCAGGATATGCTCAAAAAAGTAAAATGCCAAAATTAGGATTCTTCATTTATGGGGCGCTGATCTTTTAGAATTTTCAGTAGAGCTTACATTTTTTATGTCCTAAATAAAAATATTTTAATCATTTTGTAGAACTACAAGAACTTATTTTTAGCTCAGTTTTTTTCTACTATATTTAAGTTAAACATATTGTTTGATATGTCATTATACATATTTATGTTTAGGCTCCATTTTTTAAAAAAAGTATCTCTGAAATATGAACAATACTTTTACACATATGCAAAATAATACACAGAAGTGTGCTTACTTTATTAATAAAGTAATAGTGTGTAGTTTCTTTAAGAAAATTATGGAATTTTAAAATTGTTTATTTTTGTCTCTTTTTCACACACAAAACTATATTTTTAGGAATTAAACTATTAAGCATTACTTTGACTAAACAAAATTAGGTTCACTATATACACAGGTATCTGTAGAGAAGAATAAAATTGTTTTTTTAAAGTGGCAAAATAATATGCTTTGGAGAAAAAGTGAAACAACTAAAAGTAGCAATGTTTTCACATGTTATACATTCGATCAATATTTTCCTGCATATTTTTTGTATGCCTAATCATGATGCATAAGACATTCTGTTATAATTTTGTCAAATATATTTTCATTTAGGTGCCATTTTTTATAAAAGTATTTATTGATTATACAAAATATTTTATACGCATTTATAAAACAATGGACAAAACGTAGTTAGATAGTTTTTTTTAAATAACTACATTATTTCTCTGAATAATCGATAAAACTTTCAAACTTTGGTAATCTCGAATATTTTGTATTTTTTCTCATGTAAACAGTTCTTTTTAAAAGATTAGACATTAAAAAGAGAGAAATATTATTCTTTCTTTCAAACAGAAACAAATGAGTGATTTACGTACGTCAAACATTAGAGGAACAATTTTTAAAATATATCAAAAGAGATGTTGTCGTTTTCTTCCTTTTTTACCAATTTTAATTTTCATATTTTATCAACGACAAAACTAAAACTGAAAATCACATATTTAACAGAAATAAAAGTTCATAAAGGTCTCGTATATTTGGTAGCATTTAAACTTCGCGAGAGTAGTCTTATATAACTATCTGATTGAAGGCGTATTTTTAGAATTAGTCAGAAACTGGTTTTAATTTTTTTTTATTTGGCTTTTAAACTGATCTAACATAAGTATTTCATTTCACTAAAACATTTTGACATGACATTTAAACAGTTCAGTGAAAATTTAATAAGAAAATATATTCTGAAAATTGAAGTTATTCAAAAGGAAATAATTCTTGAAAATTGAAATAGAACATATAAAATCTAGATATGTCTTTGAAAAAATTCGATGATTTTAAATGAAAAGATTATTTTTAATTAAAATGAATTTATCTTTTAAAATCTAATGAAAGTAACTCGAAAGAAAGTATATGATTTTTACCTTGGATTGCAAGAAACAATTATTTTGCTTCCCCTTCCCCCATAGAAATTTTCAAAACTTCTAAAGAAATATATATCAATGATTTTAATGTGAACATTTTCGATAGTAAATTAATTTAGAAATATCAAATGCATTTGGGATTTTAGGTTTTTATTGCGTTCTAATTGTGGTGTAGAATAATTTATTTTGTTTTAAAACGAAATATACATTCTAAGTATGATGTTTTATTCAACTGTGTTTTAAGGTTATTATGAAATAATATATTTTTTTTTCAAACAAGAGCTTTTTAATGTCTTAAAAGATTTCTCTAAACGTCTGTCTGTAAATAAGTATACTGATTCCACAGTTGTAGTCGGAGTATAACTATATGTTGTACTAACTGATACAATACTTTTAAATAATAGCTAATAATAGTATTTTTTAATTTTTAATTAATCGTTATGTTACTAGTAGCTTTCTTAGTATCACATTAGTATTTTGACACTGTACTTATGATTATAGCAAAACGTTGGTTGCTATAGCAACGAACGTTGAGAGAATCATTTGTTCTTATTGAGTTAAAAATGAGTTATATATCACGTTTGTCCTAATGATAAAGATTCTGTTTTACCTTCGCTGGTATAAGTTGTGTGATTTTCTTTAGTAATAAAATATCTTTTTAAATACCAACTAACAAACAAAATATACTAAAATTTTATATAATTATTAATGTCTGATGCCCAATAATTATAATATGATGAAAAAAATCGTTCAATTAATATGACAAAAACCGCAAAACCAGAGTTAGAAATAATAGCATATATATAAAGACATACTTAGCCTATTACAGGGTTCGCGAACCGGTGGAACGTGTTCCATCGATTGCGCGCAACACAATATTTTGGGCACGCCAGTGATCAAAATTGTTTTTGCATTTTATTTCAAAATAACAAAGTTCACTGTAAAGTATTACGAATAAATGCGATTGATCGGTCGCAGAGCGAAAGGGAGCACGCTCGTTTGTTATTGTCTTAACTTAGTTATGACGTGGACTACAACTGCTTGTGACGCAATGTTTGTCTACACATAACATAGTCAATTTCATTGACACATCTGTATTTCAAAGTTTATTTGTGTTATATTTATGATTTTTAACTGTTTTTTAGCATGGATAGTTCAGCAAAAGGACAAAAAGTGCAAGATAGTAAGTGTAATAGAGAATTTCAAGTTTGGTGAATGTAGAAAAATGGATTCACACATTAGTATAGGCGACAAAGCGGTGTGTGTTTTTTGTTCTGGAACAGTGGTATGAAGAACATTGTAAAACGGCATTTTGAATTAAATCACAAATCCTCTTGTCAAAAAAGTGAACCCCAGCAAAAGTAATTAATTGCATAGAACCCGTTTGGCAGATGACTCCAATTCAGCATGCATTCTACTAAAAGTAATCCTAATATAAGTTATTTATCATCCACACAATCTGCAACAACAGAAGTCACCCTAATGTTTACCTTAATTTTAATTACACGTATAACTAAAACATTTACAGTTATGCAGTGCAAAAGATATTTTTTCATAATAAATACAGAGGTTTTTGTTGTTATAATTTAGTTTTATTATTTTCTCAATAATCACAAGTAAAAATTATTTGATGGCAAGTCTATACCTCATTAAACATTTCTTTAGAAGAAATGGCACGTTGATCCATAAAGGTTCGCCATCCCTGGCCAATTGCATAAAAGATCTGTTTATATAAACCAATCACGTGATTGTTTCAATAAGTTACGATTTTTGCCAAGTCTGTTATTAATCTTGACCATAGCAAAATATTCACTTTTTAAAAAAAAAAACAGTTCCTGTGTTGATTTTAGTTTATAGCAAGAAGCATTATCCTGCTGAAACATCCAGTTAGCACCATCTATAAAAAGATCCAAACTTGATCAGTGGATCATATAGAATACATTGTATAGAGTCCATAAGTTCTGAAATTTTCTGTAAATCGCACAATTTATCATGACTAAAGTCTCCCCAAACCATTAAAGATCCTCCTCCCATTTGTTCACTGAAGCGTTTTTTTCGGTTTCTTCCTCCAGCTATTTCAATAGTGTTTGTAGCCACTAGGATCATCAAGATCAAGTTCCTTTTAATAAGAAAATATAATTTTTCTCCATTTTTGGACATTTGTAATCTATTTCTCTTCTCGATAATGTTTCAATTAGCGTTTTCTTCATTTTCATAAATTTTGTATGAGTGTTTAGTTTAAGACACTTCCATATTGTGACATGTGACATTTTATTGGTGAAATGTTTTAAAATTTCATGAGTCGAAAAATGTAGTTTTTAAGTTAATAGCCCAAAACAGTCCAAAAATATGTTGGTTGTCCCATAGTGTCTCACCCCTTTTTCTTTCAGATCTTTTTATTTCATTAGAACCATCTTTTTTAATTATGATATTTTGAATGGCAAGTTAGAACGCTTTATCAGTCTATTTTTTTACAGATTTACAAGCATTTTTATAATTAAAATATTTCTCACTTCGTGCTCATATAAATTTTCATCCCACGGTATCTCAAATATTGTGGAAAGTGCAATCAAAATATACACTTTTTGCTTTTCAGATAATGCTTTTACAGAATACGCATGCGTGTAACATGTGCTTTGTAATGATCTCGATGTGATGTACAATAAGATAAATTTCACAGTTTTTTAATTTCTTGACAGAAAAATATTGTATTTTTTTTAAAATTAAGGGTACTTATATGCATTATCGCAATCGATTTGCGACATTATATGAAAGAAACCACATGGCTGCCAATTCAGCGCGTTTGACACATGCGAAATCAGAGTTGCCCCAACTTGGTGAGTTATCTTGAACGTTGGCATCGTTGAGATACCAAATTTAACTTCAATATTAAGGTTGCAATTAGAGCAAAAAGTATTTTACAATAAACTTTAAATACACACACAGAAAAAAGTGCGTATTATATTTTCTTAGAATGTCAATAACTCGTTATAATACTCTTCTTATTTCTTAATTCACTGTATTTTTAAAACTAATGTAGATAACTTAGTTACTCTCTCTTCTTAGTCACATCTATAAGTAAAGTCAATTTTTTAAGCCTGAAGTTCTATAAATATCTACTTATTCTTAAATGTACATTTAACGCGCGCGTGTGCATAAAATTAGATAAACTAACAAATTTCATTTTTTGAGGAAAATTGTTTGAAATTTTATTTAAAGTTTATTACATTAACAGCACAATAAAATGTCAAATTAAAAAACACATAATCAATCATTAAAAAAATAAAATAAAATGTAGTTTAAATGTTTTTAAAACATATTGCTGAGCACAATTTTTCTATGTATTAAGTCTGAAAAGATGTAATGGTGAAATTATGTTCTACGTAATATAAGCGTAATAATTAAGAAGCATGGATTGCACTAATTTTTAAATTTTTATACATTCTCTAAATCCTCGATTCTACAGTACTGCTTTGAACACCACACATATTCACCAATTTCCTTTAAAATGATTAAAAACTATTAGTTTTATTATTTACTATAATATTCACACACACTTCTCATTTGTGATAAGTGAACACAAATAATTCACATCGCATATCCATCATCAAAAAATAAGCTACAGCGTGTGTGTTTCATTACCTCATACATTCAAAAAATATATTAAGTAATCAAATAATAATCATTAAATACTGCTGAAATTAATACTCATGATTCAAAACATTAATTTTTCTTGGAATTTACATATTATACTTTTGAACATTTTTTTACAAATATAAAACTTCGCCAAATACCACAATATGCAGCTAATAGTGGAAACCCGTTCCCGTGTTTTTTCAAAAACAATTATAATGATTTAGTATTTGGAGTTGTCATTCGAATTAGCGAAGTATTTTTGTTTTGCAGTGTGGGACGACGGGATACTACGTAAAAATCAATTTCTTTTTTTTAATTCCCCTGTACAAAAGAGCAATAAAAATCTATTATAAATACCAATTATTTTACAAAAAAAATAATATAAGATATTAATAATCTAATTCATAAGGAAGCAGTACATTTAACAATAAAGTTCTGTCTATTGGAACCTAGCAAAAATAATTTGGTTGCAAAAATTGTTCGCAAAAAAAAAAAAAAAGAAGAATAAAAAGAAAAACATCAACATTTTCATCCCCAATTCAGAATGAATTCTATAATAAATTCAAACGAAACAATTTCCCTCCCTTCTCGATTAACTCACCTCGTCTACAGCTTTTCCATAAGCAGATAGTCGAGATTAGAAAATGAAAGAGAGAAGACAAGGCTTAAAACTGTAGAAAAATAACGACTCTAAAAATAATCCCGAAACATACTACAATAATGAGTTTTTGATCCTATCTCCATAGCTCACAGACGATACATTAAACTCGCATTACGACAGCGAAGCTCTGGTAGCAGCTGCATGTTTCACTAAAATGCTAACACAATGGAGTCTAAATGGATTAACGAATGCTAGCAGCCTGGAGAAGGAAGCTTCTTCCTTTCCACTCACCAGTTAATACCTATCATTGACAGTCTGCTGCTGCAGCATGCAGGAATGAGTGGAATAATTTGATGAGTATGATGGTGGAATATAGGTTTGCGCAAGAATGGTTCGAAAACAGAACAGTGCCTCGTGTTGGTACAGACTGATTGGTTTTAAATGATTTGTGACATGGAATTCTTATTGAAAAAGATTTGCATTAAAAATATTTGCTGTTACTTAAATGCATAGTTGAAAATCAAGAAAAACTAAATGTATATCAAAAATCTTTCAAGACCACACTTCCGAGCCTCGATGGAAAAAGGCGAACACGTTTGAAAAATCAATCAGCAGCTAAGTTTTGCATGCTAAACTTTCCAAAAATTGTATTCGTGCTTGTATTAAAATTTAGGTGGGATTCTATTTTAGCCCTAAACTTTATTTATCACCAACTCGGCGAATTATTCTCTCCATATTGGATACAAGTCCATTACAGAAAAATGAACTATTGGTGCAAGTTCTCACAATTTGTTTTTCTTCTTTGCAAAAGGTATGAGCTAAAATCGGCAATTGCCATCATCGTTATGACATTCAAGGCTCTTGCTTTGGAAGAGTTTTCTACTATTAGCTGCGTATTACAACATTTGGCGAAGTCTTTTCATTTTAAAAAAAATGTTCAATAGTATATTACGTTAGTGCCAAATTCCTCAATGTTGTGTTAATTATATTAGAAAAAAATTAGCTTTTAAATTTTTTTTTTTTTTTGAAAATTTTTTTCTTACTTCTGGTATGATAAAAATACCCGCTCATGTAGAAGTTAAGCCTATTTAATTAAGGCTAAGCTAATGTTTGAAATATATTTTCAGAGATAGAAATATGGCACCAAAATTAATCAAAGCACATTTTGTTATAACACGCGTATCCATTTGTCAAATCATGTATTTAAAAGTAGAAACATAAACAATTTCATTGCACCATTTTATTTTTTTAAATGTACAATTAAAGAACATTTTAGTATTTAAATGTAAAAAATGGTATACAAAGCATATTTTAATCATGAGAAATAAAATAATTTAAACCAAATTACTAGTACAGCACTCAAATATCATATTTTCGTCTTACATCATAACTAAACTAGAACTCGATACTGCTGCGTTTACGTAGGGAAATAAGCAACCGAGACTCCAAATTATTGAATAATAACAATACTTATTAATTGACGAAGACAAACAAATGACTACATGATAACAAATCGATGTATATACGCAAAGGAATATTGAACAGATTATTTACAACAATAGAAAAACACACTCATTATAAACAAGTTTTACAGTGCTCCAGAAGCGGCTTTGTAAAAAAGCTCCACTAACAGGAGCTCAGACAGATAAAATCTCAATATCTTTCGTAGTCAACGCAGAGGTGGCATAACTTTCAGCTAAGTCTGTCACCAATGGCGTTTTTATCGCTAATCTGGTAACCCTGCTCTCATCTTGTAGGATTGTCATTATCTTATTCAATTTTATGCTGAGAAGCAAACTTTCCAGTAAAACTCATTTTCTCTCAGGTAGCATATCACTGCAGGGAAAATAGCACAAGTGGGTGTATCAATACTTGTGCTGGAGTACCTTTTAAGGCCGTATCACACGTACATTTTTAGTACAATTTTTTCAAGCAATTTTTCGTCCTACTGAGGGGGAAAGGTTGCCGTAAACAAAATGACATGCTCTGACGTCAACTGCGCTTTATCTCCACATTCAAAAATTACTCACCGATTTTTCTGCTTCGGAAAACGAGCATCCAAATTTATTTCTTTTATTTCACTTGCGCTTTTGTTGATGGGCGTAAACAGAAATTGAGTACCATCCTGTTTAAAATGTTATACGCTGTTAAAATATTATATGGCATGTCTGATGTGTTAGACGAAAACGAAGCCGCCATCTTGTTTATGACGTGGGGCTCCGAAGAACCCCATTGGCTAGAATTTCAAGCAAATTTTATTTGGAACAATTTTTTGAGCTCACTAGCAAAAAGTTGCTCGAAATTCGTTGCTATAGCAACTGAGTAAATGTCGCACGAATTGGTCGAAAAATTGCTTGAAGCGTGTACGTGTGATACGGCCTTTATAAATGTGCAATTGCTTCAAAATTGTGATTCTTTAATAAAAGGTAAAGATAGGTTTAACAAATATTCACTATGCAAAGATTAAATCATGTGCATTAAATTATATAAACAGTAATTATATAAGAAATATATTTTAGTGTGTAATTTTCTTTTTTTAATTATTCCATTTAGATATAATTTTTCGTTTAAAAGATTTGTATTAGATCCTGCAGTGAGAACATGTATGAGGAGAAAATCAAATTTTCTACTCACTCGACTTTCTATTTTAAAAATTCAACTTTTCTTAAGTGTGACAATTTGGAAAACCTTTATAAACTTTACCTTTTTGTTTGTCTCAATAATATGTTCTAAATTGAAAAGAATGAAGGGTTACTGATAAATATGTTTAATCTTTGAAGTAGCAAAAACCATTGGATGTGTTTATATATAAAATGTCAGTTTACAAGAAATATACAACTTACTCAAGACAAGTAAACACTATTGAATCGTTTGAAAGACTTATGTTGATTTATGATGTCTCCCCCAAGAAAACATTCAACCGAAACCATGCAGATATTTCTTTGAAATATTGAACATAGTAAAAGGAATCCTTGATCTGAAAGGAAAAACTAAAACATGTTTGTAAGTGGAAACTGAACTATCATATTACATATGTATAGATACTACATATATTTTATGAAAACGTCAAAAAACCAGATAAACATTTATTTAAAATATTATGTATAGAAAGATTTCTTATTGTTCTTATAATTATGAAACACTCATTGAAGGAAGTTAAACAGATGTCACACTCTGAAAATATATTTATTTTGCGTGTCTTATTTGTGTCTAACAAATACTGGAAACTATAAGAGGAGTTACATTATATGTTAAACTACTTTATAACAAATCTAAGTACATTAACACAAACTTTTTTTTTTAATTTTACATACGTAAGAAAAGGATTAACTGCATGCGTATTTTTCACCAATGTTATAAAATATATTCATTTATATTAATTACATAACATAAGAATTAATGCAATAATATTATAAAATTTCTAAAAACTAAATTATAAGCACCCCATTCAACAATCGGAAAATATATACGTTCACAAAAGTAACCAATTTTACCAAGATATATTTTTGAGTTAGCCAAATACAATGCCGAAAATTGACTAAAATAGCCAGTATTAAAATAATTATGAGTGTCAATCGATACAATGCTTGTTAAAGAGCAATTGTACTTTATTAAGCTAAGTCTTATAATATTATTGCATTTATTATTTGTTTCCGTGATAAATCATGTAACAAAAATTATTTAAAAATGAGTTGTTAAAAATATACCTTTTACCCCACTACACAGCTGCTTTCGAGTAAAAATGTAAATTTTAACCAAACTGTATCAAATATTTAAAATGTCAGCTTTACAACTAATAGTCCATTATTTAAAAAAAAAAAGGTAAAAGAAAGATTGCAGGATCTCCAGTACATTCGGAAAGTATGTACCAAAACAAAATAAAACAAACAAAATTATATGTTGGATACCATAAGACAAAGCCATTGTGACATAAGCCATTGTGTGTTTTTAATAGCATCCTTTTAACTAAAAATGCTCTTCTGCTATAAATTTAATTACTTTTAACACTAGCACAAGCCTTTTTTTTTAACTAAAGACATTAATTAAAATTTTATTGAGACCATTGCAAGCACTTTTTTCCGGAATTAGTCATAAAATAATTTAATTTAACGAAGTATTACATTGTTATTGCTTTATCTACTGTTTCACTGTCAGCAAAATTAAAACCCTCTTTTAATTAAAAAATCAGAATTTGTACGACTATTTAGGTTATTTTTTAACCAGCTGACTCATTTATAAAGTAATACTTTTTAATTGTTTTAATTTTCAATTTCTGTTATTTTAAAGCTGTCTATGCCAAATATAAAAAAAACCTGAAGGAAACAAGAACAATATTTTCAAACACAAAAATATCTCCGTTTCGATGGAAATTCCCAGAGATGCAATTCTTGCATTGATTGACCACTCCGTTACTACAACTCTGACAATACCTCGTTACACCACTTTCTGTCTTTAATACAGTCTTAGTTCTTCTTGACATGAACTAAACGAGATGTTAAACAGTATCTTGTGAAATATGAGACCACATGCTTTTGAAACAGTACTTTCCAAATAGTGTTAGATTGCATGGATGGGGATATGGATGCCGGACTTCAACTTCATCACATAATTATGCTACACTGTTAAGACCTAAGGTAGCGCTCCCAATGCGGCAAAATGAATTCCCTGACATATTCATCAATCCTTTACAATACTAACAGTATGGAAGGATACATAATGCCAGTGCTTCTCAAACTTCCAATATTCGCGACCCAATATTCAATCATAATTTTCCTTGCGCCCCCCTACATACGATAACAATGTATTGAATTCAATAATACTATACTTTGACTACAATACGACTATTCTAAAACTACAATACGACTTTAACCTCTCAAGTGCCACCGACTTAAATAATCCTCTCTCTCAGCCAAAGCTTTAAGTTTCTGGACGTATATATACGTCTTTGCGTACAATCCTTACGTACTCTGTTATGCATAAAAGAGCATATGCATTATTCCGAGAGCTTTGAAATGCGACAAAAGGACTTTGACAGTGTTTGCGAAGGATTTACTTGTTTCAGAGGATTTGTGCTTATTTTTCCCTTTTCTTCCCATACAAGGGTCTACGAGGAAAACGGTGGCATTAGGGAGAGAATCGCATAACTTTTAATCGGCAATTGAGGGATTAATTATAAACAGTACAAAGTATCAAGATAAGGTTTAATACAAGCCCATGGGATCACTGGCAATTATCCAACTTGCTCTTAACTTAATATTGGTAAATCAATTATAAAATACATTGTACGGTACTGGTACATTTATAAGTGTATTCTATCTGTGTAAATGTGTATTTTTTTACTATATAAGAATGTAATTCGTTTGTTTGCTTTTACTAAATTAATAAATTTTTTAAATAATCTTTTGTTTTCGACTTTTCAATGTAATCGCGCTCCCCTCGTAGAGATATTACGCCTCCCCCCCTAGGGGGGTGCACCCCACAGTTAGAAAAACGCATTATACTGTTGAAAAGACCCATTGACATTGCTGTTAGCATTAAAGAACGCATTTGATCTGCAACACTGTTTACGTATGTTAAATTATTCAGACATCAATGCACACGAAATAGAGGCCAGGCATGTGAAGAAGCATCCCCAAAACATCACATTAGCTACACCAACTTAAAGTTTTATAGTAATTCATTTAGGAACCCAATCTAGTGCTGTTTCCTCAGAACTCTAACTCGTCATTCTGTATAAGATAACAAAATCGGCCCACACATGACTTTTTCACTACTAAATCAAACCACAATACTTTTTTTCAATTTTTCACTATCAAATGTTTATGGGCCTGAGTGAAGAGGCGAATATAGTATTTACACGTGCTTTCAGCTTACATAGCCAATGTGAGGCATAGTATGTCGAACAATACGCTCAGAAATTCATTGAGACTTTTTAAGTTCATCACATCATGGTTTTCTCAATATATTCATTAGTATTCATCTCTACTACTGTCTTAAAAGGTCAGTTTCCTTTTCATCTTAACATTAGTCTAGTATTCTAATGGAAAAAAATCACAAAATGGCTCATTTGTCTTAAACTTTCGAGTGACCATAATAAAATGGGAATTCAGTGAATAACTGCATATAAAGCTATTTTTTTAAAATAAACCTGTAAGTATTCCATAGATGAGCAATTCTTTTCTGTAACATGTAAAATGAAAATTCATTTAGCGCTACAGTATATAAGCAAAATATATATATATATATATATATATATATGCAATCCACACATTTTAAACCAAAAAATAAGGATTAATCAAATAAGAGAGAAATCAATAGTATAATAAAGTATGCTACTATCTGCAAGACAGCGAAGTCAGAATATAATATAAATGTTAGAGAAATTTTCTATGCGAAAAAAAACGTTCCTAATTTTAATCCTATTTCTCTCTCATAATATTACCGAACGACAGTTTTAAGGAATTTACAATTACCTTAATAGAAAAAAGAAGTCTTACTCGAGTAAAACCTTTATCACTGCAAAATATTATTTAAATATTAATTTTAAAAAGAAAGTAGTAAAATACCTTATCAATTTAATACATTAAAGTATGATACACACGCACACATTATAAAATATTAAAGATACGAAAGATTTTATTTGTAAGGAATGATTATTTGAAAAACGTAAAATGAGAAGGGAATTATATTTTTAGTCAACAGCATTACATATAATATATTTTTAATTATAACATTTAAATTCATAATATTAAATAATTTTTTCTGCTTACACAGTTTTATCATCTGATTTTATATGATAACTAAAACAGTACAACACATTGTAATTATCCTTTTTTAAATTGAATAAAATAATTTTTTTAATAAATTTTATCACATTATTTATTTGTTATGCATGTAAAAATATTCTAAGTATGGTATTAGTAAATGTGTAGAATCCAGGATGCTAAAATTAATTCAAAGCATTTTATAGGAAAAGGTGATATATTCTTTTGAACATTGAACCACTCTTTTAGTAATGTTAATTTTATGTTTACAGCTATCTTTATCTTCAAAAGTATCTTTTCATATGATTTATATTATAATTGTATAGCCTATACATAAATGCAATCAACCGCTATTTATTACACATACTTCAGTAAAGGCTTTAATTATCATACTACACATGGATTTTCTTCAATAGACATGGAACTCTCTTATAAATGCGAAACAAAAGAAAGTATTTTGTGTTCAGTGTATCATAGTTCACATAAAATATTCATATGAGAAGTAAACTTTTCTTTCAGCTAGCAAATAAAATATTTTTTATATAAAATACTTGTAAACTTAAAAAAATACTCAGCATAAGCAGTTTACAAAAAAGTTTGAAGCATAAAAAATAATTTGAAATCTAAATGTATACTAAGAACAATAACATATTTCACAAAACAAATTAACCATTTATAGAGACATTTCCTCTGGTAATATTATGCTAAAACATTTTTGGGACTGAAATTAATTCAAAAAAAGATATTCATTTATTTGAACTTTAAGACCATTGGGGGAGGGGGGAGGTTTGTGTTTCAAACTGGGAGCAATTCGAAGGTAAGGCATCTTTGTTTTGCATTCCTTTTTATATCGCATCACATGATATTCATACAATATAATTTACAAATACTTAAGTCTACAAAAGAAAATATATAACAGATGAGATTTTTACTCAAAAATTTAAGAATTTATAAATATTATATTCCATAAAATTTCAGAAAACAAGGATCAATACATGATTGGACATTGCAAGTTGCACATATGTATCTGTTTCTCTTCTGATGTTATTTAGTAGAGCGCACACATCAGAGTTTCTCAAACTGAAGGACCCGCTCCCCTAGGGGGCGTGATAACTCTACGAGAAGGGCACGTGCATATTGAAAAGTCGAAAATAAAAGATCATTTAAGAAAACTATTAATTTACCGAAAGAGAGTACACAAACAAAATACATTCCGACATAACAAAAATAAAAAAACACATTTACGCTGATATAACACACTTATAAATGTATGAGTACTTCATAATGTACTTTATAATTACGAAAAAGATTAATAGTGACCCCTTTGGGCTTATCACATAAAAAATTATATCCAAAAATTAATATTTATCTTGATAATTTGCTCAGTTTGTGACGTCTCTCGCGTCCTTCTTCTAACATAACTCCTAAGTTCTTTGACGGCCACGATTAATGGCAAAACTTTTCCAACCCAATACCAAGAAGAGAAACGAATCGAATATGCAAAAGAGATATACTTTAAAAGGATAGAAAGTTTGATGAGATAGAACGGCAAGCCTAGAGATAACTTAGTGTGGAATCGTTCGGAACAAGTGTTAGACGTCCTACAGTTCAGGAAGAAGGATACGCTCATCTCAATAGAATATAATAAGGATTAAGAAAGCCTGAGTCTTCTCACCTACAATTATAACATAATAGGAATTATTTCTACCTAGGAAGGAAGGTGACTCTACAAAAAGGTAATATTTTGTATAGGAAGTTAGATTAGACAGTTGAATTATTATAATTAAGATAAATGATCTAGTTGCGCGATCTGACTTGAATATAAGGTTTAATTGGGTGTTAACTCTCACTTTAAGAAAGTTGTTAATTAGAATTAAGTAATTTAAGTTATTCTTAATAAAAGTTGTGTTAAGAATTACATAATGTCTCATCATTTAGATAATCCCACACCTCTAGCTTACGCGGATCCTACTAGACATAGTCATCACAGGATGGCTATGTCGCAAGTTTATAATTAATCACTTAACTGCCGATTAAAAGTTATGCGATTCAGTCTCCAATGCCACCGTTTTCCACGTAGGTGCGAGTATGTGATGTATAGGGGGAGGGAAGAAGAGGAATAGATAAGGAAATCCTCCGAAATAAGCAAATCCTTCACAAACACTGTCATGGTCCTTTTATTGCTTTCCAAAGCCTAATTTTATGGATAGAAGTGCACAGAAAAGATCATGCCAAGGTAAGACGTATATATACGTCCGGGACAATTACCTCTTTGGTTTTGTGAGACGTTTATCTACGTCAGTGACACTTAAGAGGTTAACGCCGTGTTGTAGCTTTAGTGTCAAAGTATAGTATTAATGAATTCAATACATTGTTATTGTGTGCAAGGGAGGGCGTGATGAAAATTATAATTGAATATTGGGTTGCAAATTAAGAAAGTTTGAGTAGCGCTGCCATACAGCATCATTTGTATGACTTTTGTAAAGTTGGCATATGGTCCCCAATTTTGATCAAACGGAAATAGTTTTCTTGTTTTTAAGGAAATCAACTAGTCGGCTTTTACGTTTATGACCGGAAAATACAGAAATCAGTTGCCGTGGTAGGAAAAATGCTAGCAGCACAAATTATAGGTGGATAAATTTATTCTTATCAATATTTAAAAATTAATGAAAAGTTCATGGGAAGTATACTTCCCTCTTTTTCCTTCCACTTCCTTACTCCTTCCATTTTTTTTTCTTCTAATATACTTTTTAATACATTTAAAAATCATACCTTATCTATCTTCTCAATACTTACAAATGTTAGCATTGCAATTTCGTAAAATATAACTTACATCGGAAAACAACAAATTTTTTAACTAGAAATGTTAAGGAATCAAACTCATTAGTAAATCAAAAGCTTTCGAAAAATTAAATTTTAAATCCATTATAATAAATTATCGCACATTCCGCGAAAAACTATTCTTAAATCATAATTTTGATATTGCCTCTCACATTTAGAACGCAGTATATATTGCGTAATAACTTTCAAAAGAACAGGATTTTTTTCGTACATTTAGTTTCAAAGTGCTCAGAAAAAATTATTTATTTTAAAAAAATTTATTATTTTGAAAAATTCAATTTTGCGCAGATGGAATCGTACACAGTACTTCATTCGGCTTAAGATATCCACCTCAGAATATAAAGTAAAACAATTACATACAATAGATAGTGAAGACTTCCAAAAGCATTCTAAAACTTCGAATGATTTTTACAGAAAACTCAACAGCCGTCTCATCTTGATGCATGCATTTCAACATTTTTAGGGAGAGCGAGAAGTACTTGAAAAGAAAATCCTCCTCGCACCCATAAAAAATAAGAAAAACAAATTCGAAAAAAAAAAACAACTAAAAATATAAAAAGAAAATGATTTTTTTATAAAAAAAAATATGATAAAGATCACCTAAGGGTTTTATCCCCGCACGTCATACAATGCAATCTGGAGGAGAATCAAAGAAAGAGTTTCCCTTAGAGCGGAATATACCTGTATTTTACATAAAAATATACTTTCACTTTTTCGAAAGCAATGAAAGAATTAAAAAAAAAAAAAAAAATCATTCCATCGAGCGCTGAGGCGAAAAAAACTTTAAGGATGGTTACTATTACGCACTTTGCTGCTTCCCTTCTTTTCTGCTATTCACTTGGGTTTCGCAACAGCTATTTGGAGTTTTCTTCTTCAAATTTTTTTCTTTCAATCGCTCTTGAGCTTTTTCTTTTCCCTTTTTTTATTTTACTTTCCCTGTCGCTATTTCCCTACCTAATATACTTCCCCACCCTCATACTCTTTTCCATTTTAGATTTGTGGCTTTCGCAGTTTCGTCTAAGGTCATCTATAGGAAAGGAAAGAGTAAAAATGCGCTCATATTACTTAGGTTTTTGAGCCCATTTCCTAACTTTTCTCTTCCTTTTGGGTGAAAAATGAAAAAAAGAGTGTTTTTGGAGAGGGAAAAACTTCGAGAGACATGTACCTGAAAATATGTATTTATGTCTTCTTGGTATATGTGGACTGTATTCAGATATTTGGAGTACATTTTTCCCCCTCTCTTTTTATTAACTAAACCGTCTGAGTTGGTTCTTTAGAATAAAAGTAAAATAATTTATAACAGGGGCATAGATATATTTTTAATTAAATAGATAAATACAAAAAGCACTGAAAAATATTTTGAATGATGAGCTTTTTTTACCAATTCCAAAGGCTAAAATGGCTCAGAGTACTTTGACGTAGCAGCATTATACGTTATGATATCGGGCAATGGAATATTCTTGTGAAAAATGAAATTGCTGCTCTTTCAAGAATGCGTGCAGAATTTAATCTATGTAAACTTTTCATTGAAATTCTATAATTAAAGAAATTATGTATAGATTATAAAAACAAATGATAATAAAAACTTAAAATAAAATTTAAAAGAGAAAAATTATACTTATGTATATATATATATATAATCATGTTTACTTATATATGTAAATACTTATATTTACTTGTATATATATATTGTTACGGAAATTTCGAACTCTGCTTATTTCTCAAAATGGTCTAGTGTTCATAAAAATTGTTTGTGGGCAAAAGGAATAATAACTTTTAAATAATAGTGAATGAGTGACCTTTATGACATATTTGGAGATGATTTGGTCGTTAAAGTTGAACAAAAATGGATGCATCTAAGAAGCTTTGAGTTGATTATTTAAGCAGAAAGACTTAGATGTTTCTTCTTTGCCTACGTAAGAAATTTGCGCTAAAGAAACGGTGGAGTCAAACATGTGACAGTGCCTCAGCGTTTTATTAGCAATATTGTGACTATTGTGTGTGTTCATTAGCGATATTGTGTCATTATCGAGGTATCTTCAAAGGAAGGCACCGGCTCACGAGGGGCTGTCTTACCATATATGATGATGATGACGGTTGTGTCTACGAACTTGTATTGATGTTTGAACTTTGAATTTGTACTATTGCAAACTCTTACATTTCAATTATTTCCTGTTAAAGTAAATTATATTATTATTAATAAAGGGCTAAAAAATTGTAATTTTTTCCAAATGAGCCTTTGTAATTGCATAGATCGTTCCTACATTTTAACTAATCAGTTAATAATCAAAAGAAATTGTACAAAATATTTGCACTTTGCAGTGCTTATGCTTGCTTCAAGAAGGTAATATGTTTATTAAATCCGAGACAAAGAAACATTAGCTTTCTGAATTATTTTACACGGGATATAAAACTAAAAAATATTTCAAAAGAAAAAAGAAATCATATTTTCCATCTGTGTCATTTGTTGGTAAATATTTCCATTCTAAAATTATAGCACCATGCTCATAACTCCTTGCACCAGAAGTTTAAAAAGAAAGAAAAAAACCCTGGATTTTTTTTTATATAAATATTTTTAAGCCACAGATCAAACATTTGAAATGTAACTGGTGATGCTGTATAAATGATAAAATGTTAAATAAAAATTCTTTGAAACATGGAAATGGAAATAGTTGATCAAGGGCACCATTTCATCAATTTCAATAAAAAAGGGAAAAAAAACCTTACTTCCATTAATTTGTATGCCTGGAATCTCAAAAAGTAAGGATTCATCCTACGTAGTGTGAGCGATTCCTTTTAAAAACGCTCTAAAATCAGAGATGATGATTATCTGGCATTTTGTGATAATGAGTACCTTAATGATATTAAATTACAATTTTACAAGGTAAAAGAATTTCTGTAATATTCAAGTATGTCAGTTTTACTTCATTATTATTTTAAACAACATATGTTATCTATTTATATTGACCTAAAAAGTTTAATCATAAGTCCTTTGTATTAAAGCTCATATCTTTAGATGTATTATGTTTCATTGTTTATATATTTTAACTTTTTTTTGCATTTTATTATTTGATTTTCTTTTGATAAATCCAATTAATTGTGTGTTTGCACGTTTACCATTTCGCTACATTTTATTGTTTACATATCTATTGTTTCTTTACATTTTATTATTTATATTTCACATTTATTAGGTTTTTTACTGTCTATATTTGTTGCTGTTTGTATTATTAGTAATTTCAATTTTTCAATCCAATTAAATTGCTTCTTTATCTTTATCTACCTATGCATTGTTTCATTTCGTTTCCTTATTTATATTTTCACTGTTTCGTTTGATTTAATTGTTTACATACCTTTTTACTTGTATCCTATAGCACAAATTTATTATTTTCTTTTATTATTTTATAAGTTTTATCTTCTTTCCAGATCTATTGTTATACATCCGATAGTGTATACATTAATGTCACTTTAAAGGATTAGAATACACAAGTGCATATAATGCAATTTTATCCTAAACCTTTGAAACTCGTATAAAGTGAAAATTTTAAAATTAATGTGTACTGCAAACTTTTTCTGCCATGTATTGCTGCAGATATATTAAGTAAAATTTCTGAAATCTAATGACATCAAATTTTGGCTAAGTTTGTGTTACCTTTTCAAATTACACATAATTCAATATCAAAGTTCATAAAAAAATAGTCCCTTATTCCAGAAGAAAGTAAATACTAGTAAGCAAAACCATGTGATACCCCACGGCCCGGGGGTACCATCTCTTCATCCACGTGACCTATATTTTTAGGAATAAATGATTGATCAACCAAATGCTCCATAATAAATCTAATTTATTATTGTCTAAATATATTGATCAACACAATTCTTACTTATAGAGATGTAATGAGGAATGATAACGCGTAATTCTAATCGTAAATAGCGCTGCAATCCTAATCACTATCTTTATGAGAAGTTAACCTCAAAATCTTTATCTACCTTAGGTTTCTTAACACACTAAAGTTCGTTCTATAATTATGCTTCTATAACGTATCTTGCCAATATCTCACGGTGATCAGCATCTCAGTTTTCTTTCTTCTATTCTATTCTTCTACTATTCATCTACTATTACTCTTCCATTCTACTACTATCCGACTACAATCTTACTCTTCTCCTATATTCTACTAACACGCGAATACTAAAGCTTCAAGATATATCTAATAACTATATATATAATCTGAATATCGCGGTTTCTTCTTGAGAGGATTGGATTGAAATAATGCCATTCTGGCCCCAAAGATTCCCCAAGAGGATTAGTAAGAAAATCCGATAAAGCCCCGTCACAACCAGATATGTGCTTTGAAGCAACAGTTTTGTTGTATTTAAATTATTTTATTAAGAAGAAAAGAAGTTTAGTACTTATTTTAAAATAATACGTTTCCTTAAAAGTTAAACAGAGATAACTCTCTCAAACAAAATGATTGAAGAATCAAATCAAACATGCACTAGGGAACTTTATATCTAGTATTTAACCCTTTATGTACCGCATTATGATTTACAGCAATTTTTTCAGTGCGATATTTTTTTTTTGAGTCACTACATGAAAAATTAAGGGATATACATAAAAAAAATACTCAACTTCGGGAAATTTAATCCGTTAGAGCAAATTAATTAAATTAGTACTTTAAAGTACAGTCAGTTCACAAAGGTCTAAAATATTCTCATGATACAAAATACAAAAAGACTGAATGGTTTTTATAACACATCTTTTAAAAATGCTTAAATTACCAGAGAACAATGGTATTTTACACCACGAAATATTTATTTTTGAAAATTAGAAATTTTTTAAAATTTGTTTACTTTTTACACATAAAAGCACAGTTTTTATACTTAAAATTATTTTGATGAGATTCAAAGAATTAGTTTTTCCCTTTTTTTGAGCATTTTCAACTAGTTTTCGATTGAATGTTTCTAAAGCACTACATCCTGAGGTAGGAAATATTATATTTTCTGAACACAAACTTGTTGTCTTGTAAAACTCGTCTTGTTCAGTCTCTTGATTGACATCTTAAGAATTTAACGAAAATTCCAGCAGATAATTCGCTGGGACGTCTTCATCTGAAAAATCATCGTTTAGTGCATCACTACTTTCAGATGGTAGATTTTGTAATAAATTCAAAGCCTCTTGAAGACTGAACTTCTTTCTAGACACACAAAGAAAAGAATAATACTACTAATAATAACAGCACATTGAAAATATCTTGCTATTGTTAAATCTCAGTTACAAATAAAGAAATTAAAATGTTGCTAATTTTTGAATAAATCACAGATGTTTCATTTAATTGCGTTGTAAAAAAAAAACAACTCAGATCCATAGTTTAAAATTTTTTGATTAAAAAGAAATGAAAAATAAAAATAAATAAGTTAAGCTAAAAGCATAACTCTATTGCACTTTAATGATGACGCTACAACACAACAAAAAACAATAATAAGCTACACGGACTGAGGGGAGGGGAATTAAATTCTTGCTCTAACACCCAGTGTGCTGCCGGTACTTATAAGTACCACAAAGTTAATCAACTGCAAAATTAATTATATACATTATTCACTTCAAATAAATGGTCAAATCATTTTCTAAGGTCTTAACTAACATAAAAAATAAGGCACTTACCTTTTAACATTAAATACTTTTTCGGAATAAAATTATAATCTTCGCAATCCGATCAAAATGTCATCTGAAAACACAACTTCTGTTTTAAAACTATTCATCTTCCCCACCATAATACTCATCATAGAACCTGGGCTGCCATGTATCCCGGAATAGTGGAATTAAAAGAGTGTACCTGCTAAATACCGTTAGAATATTCGTAAAAATGGTTATTCTAAGTAATTTGAAAGTGAGTGGTATTTATAAGTACAGTCGGTAGATAAAGGGTTTATGTGACTATACGCGATCGGTTATAAAGGTCTTTAAAAGGTGAGACATTATTTCAATGAGGATATTTATAAAAGATATCCTTAAGTATTCATTGCCACTGCAGATCTTAATTCCTCTAATATACGGGCCTATTTTCTTGGTATACTGCACGTTCAATAATAGCCTACTCATTTTGGATGGAAAAGAGATAATGTGAAGCTACCGATCAGAGAAGGTTGTCAATTCTATTAATAGTATTCTTAGTTCATCCTGTGGCATGTCTAGATGTTGTTCTGTGGGAGTTTCATCATATGGTTTGTACAAATGGCTTCATCACTCACAAAACAAATTGTGTATCTTACCGGACTGATACGGAACTGCCGATAACGTGCACCGGATGCCCTTTGCCAGTATATGATTCCATCTAGTCACCCCAAAACATGAAGCCTGAGATGAAACTGGTATGACGCTCAGTGATATGGATTGACAAGTGACATTTACCTAGAAGCCACCACATATGCTCACTACCAGCATTCCTCAATAAGAAATCAAGTTTCACCTGAAAACGTTTATTTGTTGGTTTACTGGTTATAACACTGACAACAAGTCTAGCCAGCAGCTCTTTGCTGAAAGCAAAAAGGAATTCAAGTGGTGAGCTACCGTGTACGCAACTGTCTACCATGCATTCTATTCAGAATGGTTTAGATGCTGCAAATGCACCTTTTGATGAAGGCAGGCCGTTTTTACCCTGGAGAATGCCGCAAAGAACAAGACAGTTCTTTAAAAGCGATGAGAATTTATTGTCGAAAATCCAATCTTTGAGATACAGGATTCAGCAGCAATATTCGCAGAATAGATCTCAGAAGGTCTTCCCACCTTCAATAGCACTCAGACACAATTATTGGTGCCTAAAAAACACGTATATAAAAGATTATTCACAAGTAATCGAGCGTTCAAACAGCCGAAGTAATCACTATTCGCTTCAACAATCAGAGCAATACTAACTGATCGCTGGTCAAAACCCGACTAACTGACTTTCGGTGAGTATCCTCTATTTATATATCTAGCGGATAATTCGAGAAAGACCTGCTTGAGATTTTGAAATTAGGGCATTTCTCAACTAATTTCTAGAAGAATCCAGAGTTACCCGACCTCGCCAAAAATGGTCGCTAACATGATCGCTTAATTGCCAAAATGGTCACCAGAGTGACCAAATTGGTAAACCAAAAATGATTCCAATTGTCACCAAGATTTCGCCAAGTTCCCATTGAATAACCATTATAACGTAAGAGACGACGTTGCTTGTGGATATTACAATTTAACGTAACTTGAATCTAATTTAGAGTAAAATAAAGGCATTACGAATCCAAATACAAATTATTTACACTATTTTACACAAAATTTGTAACATTATAGTAGGAACTTTTTAAAAATATTTTAAAATAATTTTATAGATGTATACAACTGTTGTTTTATTACATGGTTTCAAATTTAAATGTGTTACGAAAATATTTCTCTTCGTGTAGTTTGGGAATTTTTCCCTACCCTCTTGATAATTCGAACTCTTGACAATTTGAAGTTTTTGATCGGTGTCTTCAATTCCGAATTATCAAAAGTTGACTGTATATATCAGTGCTTCTCAAACTTTCAATATTCGAGACCCAATATTCTTTCGTCATTTCCATCGCCCCCCCCCCTCCAAACAATAGCTATTGAATTCAATAATACTATACTTTGACACTAAAGATACAATACGAATTTAATCTCTAATGTACCACCGACGTATATAAACATCTCGATCAGCCAAAGTATTAATTTTTGGAAGTACATATACGTCTTTCCGAAGAACCATCTTTTTTGTGTACTGCTATCCATACAATTATTCCGAAGGCCTTGGAATGCAATAAAAGGACCTTGACAGTGTTTTCGAAGGATTTACTTATTTCAAAGGATTTGCTTATTTAATTCTCTTCTCTCCTCCCCCCCCCCAAAAAAAAATGTCAAATTACAAAAAAATGCTAATACAAGCTCATGAGGTCACAGGTAATTATCACACTAGTTCTTAACTTAGTATTGTTAAATTAATAATAAAATCCATTGTACAGTACTGATACATTTATAAGTGTATTATATCCGTGTAAATGTGCATTTTATATTTTATTATATCAGAAAACATTTTGTTTGTTTTACTTTCAGTAAATTAATAATTTTTTGAATATTCTTTTGTTTTCGACTTTTCAATAGGCTCACGCCCCACAGTTTGAGAAACACTGTTACACACACACACACACATATATATATATATATATGAAAAGATGTGAATTGTGTGTTAAGACGTGGCGAGTGATAATGAATACTGTAACGAAAGGACAAGATGTGGACAGTGGAAGAGATTTCTTAAATATTAGATGTATTTTCTATGATGTTAATGTTGCATATTCAATGTTATCAACGAGACAGTCCTTTGTGAAATTAAATCTTGTTTATTAAACATGGTGAAACACACAAACATACACATCTTAAACAATAAACGACACAATTCAGAATAAAAAAAAACGAAGACACTAAGTGATTCAGCCAGCCACATGATTAAGGACAAAGACAGAAAAGAAAGAATTTCGAGATACCTCGATTTATAGGTTTATATAGGAAATTCAAATCAAATGATCTGGGTGGGTGGATGTAATTCAAAAAGTTGCCGTTAGGTGGGTAGCTCTAGTTAAAATAGTTAAACAGTTCTTAAGGACTGGACCAAAGAATTTATAATAAAGTTATTTTAAAAGGAAACTACAAGGAATTATTACATATATGTATATACATATTCACAATGTCTTAAAAATTTTTGTTGTAAATACCTTAAGAGAGAGAGAGAGAAAAAGTCAATTGTGTGTGTTAAACTTAATTCTATAGAGTAATTTTATTATTTTTCTAGTAGTGCAGGTTTCTGAAAGTATAAATTATACAGGTAATATAAAATCATAAAGTTATAGAATATTTTTGAGAAAAAAAAAGTTTAAATGAGACTACCCAACAACTCCCAAAATATCAACGCAGAAACCATTGTTTATAACTTAGGATCAAAATTGAGACGTATGAATATATCTTTTAGAATCCCCTATATATTTTGATTTAAAGTTTAGTCTTTGTTCAATATGTTTATAGTGATGTATCTGCTCAAAACGGGTCTTAGTAAAACATAGTATATACATACGAAACAAGAAGATCGTGACCAAACACTTTGATTTGAGTAAATATCTTAGAAGAGTGTGGTTCCAAAAGGAATGGATATAAAGTAATTTTTTGAATTTGAACATTTTATTTGAAATGTATATGTTTCTTTTATATTAAAAAAACGTACTTACACTGAAAGAAAAAAAAATCATAAACATTAATATTAAGATGGGTTTTACCTGATTTTGTTTTTCATCTTAAATTCAACTCGTCAATTTGTTTTTTATGTTAAATTCGATTTCTTTCTCTAATTTAGCGAATTAAAGAAATTTTTTTCATATTTGCGATTGAAATTTATGTAACACAAAACAGAAATATCAGTTATATTATTAGAGTTATAATTGATGCTATAAAAGTTTGGCTATATTTAGAGTTTTGAAGATCAATTGACGACTTAAAATGATCGCAGGTGAAGTCAATGTCAGCAATATTCATTGAATTCAGCAATATTCTGCTATTTTAAAACAATATGTAAGAATGTAGGTAGTAACACAGTACAATACACACAGTACACAACAGTAATACTATAACAAACTCTCAGAATAAGAACTAAAATTATAAGGTTAAGCATTGTTTTAAGAAGCTTAATATCCGCTTTATTTGCTTATATTACTGGACTGATATATAAAAGAGAAAAGAGAGAGAGAGAGAAAAATGCACTTTTTAAATTTTTTCGGAATACAAAAATAATTTCTAAAAGTATGTGACATTCTAAAACTAAAGCATAAAATAATAACGGTTGAAAAAATTTAAAAAGCTAAAATTAATTTCAAAAATGAAATTTGCCGCGGCAAAAATGGCATACCATCTTACTATTAAGAAGTTGTAAAAATGATGATCACCACATATACAGGGTGCTCCCGAATTCATGGTACAAAATTTAAAGGTCGATACAGGACATTGTAAGAATCATCTATTGTATAGGAATGTATGGCCACAAGTGACACGGTGAGGCTCAAACAGGGTAAATAAAAAAAAGTGAAGTGGAGTTATTGGATGGTTGCGTTGCCGGTAGAGGGCAGGAGATGCCTAACCACCCTTCAACATGATGCATCTCAGTAGGGAAAAGCACCTTTTGCAATTGTGATGACGTCTACGATGGAAGAATTTGCGTATGCCGAAAATGTAGACATGCATTACACGTACGGTCGAGCAAATGGTAATGGCAGAGTTATGCTACGAGTGTATCACTCACAGTTTCCTGATCGATAAATGACGGATAGCAGAATTTTTCAGCGGTTGCATCGTCAGCTTCGTGAAATACTTTCATTCGACATCACCAGACATGACGATGGTCGACGAAGTGCTGTAAACAGTCCAAGCCAGAAAGAAAGCATCTTGAACGTTGTGGCTGATAGATCCAAGTCAAATACAAGCATTGTTGTTCATCATGTAAGTGTAAGTCATCAGATCGTTTGTAGAGTGTTGAACGAAAATCGCTTACTCCTCTTCCCTTTTCAGTTAGTTCGAGCTTGAATCTGGAAGACTATCTTCTTTGACTGCCAGTGGCTGGTACAGTATTGTTTGCTACAGCTGAACTTCATAGCTCATGTGCTGAACAGTTGTAAACAGTTATTGCAAATATTACACTTGTCAACAACACTTTCAATAAACACTTTGTCTTTCCTTTCGTCTCTTATTTTGTGTGTTTGTGCCTCATCGCGTCACTTGCATCCACACATTCCCATACAATAAATTATTGTTACAATGTGCTGTACCTAACCTTGAATTTGGGACCACCCTGTATATTACCTGACCAAAAGAAAGACATGTGCCTGCGTAAAAAAGAGAGAGAGAGAGAGAGAGAACTCCTGATTAACTTGGTAATGTAGACATTTACATGTAGCCACTGCTAATTTATCCTAAAATAAGTGCTAAAGAGTTGTACAATATATAATTGCTGCAATTAGTATCTGAGAAGGTGTTCCGTGCTATCATCGAAAAGATATTTTAACGTTTAAAAAAGTCAAATCATTATCATGTGTAAAAAAACAACTTAGTTGACATGTGAAATTTTTGTTATTAGTTTTGCAAAGATTTAGACTATTACTGAAACTTAAACAGATAGTCGTGTACCTTCAACATCTCAAAATATAAAGAGTCGAAACCCCTTAAATTTTCGAGACCCGTAATCTGTTAACCGACTTTAGTAAAAGAAAATCAACTTTAGAACTGATAGCAACGTATCAATAAAGACAAGGGTAACTCAGTACTCAGATTGTGAAGATTACTTAAGAGAATGAAACTTCAGGTATCCGACTGGGTTCGGAGACAGTTTTCTTAAGTATGAGTTAAATATTTATTTAGTTGTTGTTTCTTAAGTAAGTATGTTGCAAAACTATAAAAATACAGCATAAAGAATCTTTTGAAAAATTATTTTTCAAAATAATGAAAAATCTGAACCAAAATATTATAAAAATTTGCTCTTTTGCTAGCAACTCAATATATATATATATATATATATATATATATATATATATATATATAT
>BMAV01023463.1:306794-321255 GCA_019973955.1 Trichonephila inaurata madagascariensis
ACGACCCAGGCCTGCTGGTAAAATGAGGAGGGCATCATCTCTATAATAACGTCTTTATTTTGCTTCAATCACATAAAATCCAACATGGCGGCAATTTGGCGCGCAACCGAGTAAAACAATATACAACAATTCAGCGAGGAGTCCCCAGCTAAGCCTTTTAGAGAATGCGTGCTCCTTCGTCAGCGCTCACTCCATCTTTAAATAGGCTTATTTACCTACAAATCCTCACGCAATGGTAAAGAGTTCGCTCTATTTTCATTTATTACTTACTTAATTTTGAAGCTAAACATTTCAAACCTGACATATATATATATATATATTAGAAAAATGAATAAATTTTTTGCAGGAATACAATTCTTTAATGTTCAACTAAGCTGTATACTAAACACAACTCAAGTTTTGCAATAAAATTATGAAATACAGGTGCAACATGAACAAAAAACCTAATTTTTCTTTTTTTAAAAAAAAACTTTAAAAAAAATATAGTAGATTGTAGCTCAACAAATGTCTCTTTCAGGATTATACTCTACATGACATTGTTAAAATTTTCATTGCAGTTCTGAGTTTTCCTATCCAGACATTTTCTTAGATTTTTACCGCCAAGATCCATATTTTTTGGTAGAATCAATAACTGAATTTGGAAGATCCGTTGATTTTTCATTCAACGCACCTCCAACAAATTCTGCTCTCTGAAAATCTCTTCGTTCGTTTTTGGCCTCACTGATCTTGTTTTTGCCATGATAACTTTAATTAAATAAAAAAAATAACTATAACTATATAAAAGCACTAACAAAAAAGATATAAAAATCTCTGAATATGAACGCAACTATAAAAAGATAGCAACTCATTTAAATCAAAACAAACATTGCAATCAGTTATTAAAAACGATATATAACTATTAAAACATTTATAAAGTGAGATAAAGTTTACTGAACATGAAAACAATTCATCAAAATATAATAAATGCATAAAAATTGTATTTTGCGGGTGAAAATCAACTAAAAACTCAATTTTCCGGTTTCGATTTGGGTTTGCCACAAACAAAAACACCTGTAACTTTTTTCTAATTGACTCGGAGTTCAAAATAAGATATTTTTAGAAAGCTTATTAAACAGGCTACAAAAACACACTAAAAATTGAATTTCGATTTATTTTTATGAAAATGATGATTTTAAACCAATCAGATATTTTAACAGAATTGGAATCATAAGAAACAATTTTCTTTGACTTTTAACTGTAAAAAGGGATACAATTTGCTAATGAGCAAAAGTAATGGACTAAGTAGTAGATATATATCATGTGGTCTGGCGAGTCTAAATTTAACTTGTTCCAGACCGATGGGCACATCAGGATAAGAAGGGAATTACGTGAAACGGATTTGCCCTTCATGTTCTGTGCTCAATAAGCAGGCAAAAGGAACCAGTAATATGATCTAGGATTGCTTCAATGGGTTTGGTCTGAGATCAACAACATAAAATGAGACAATAAAATGAAGTCACTGGATTATTTGAACGTGCTTAATGGACCAGGTCATCACATGAATAGGGGTTTTTCCCCGTTGAAACTCAGATTCCAAGAATACAATGCCAAGATCTAACGATCCCAAATTATTCAGGACTAGCTCAAGCAACACGAGGTTGAATTTTCTGAGACAAATTGTTCACCCAAAAGTGTGTATCTTCTCCCTATCGAAAATATTTCGTATGTACTGGGACAGTGATAAGGACAAATTCGTCTTTTCCATCTCGTCAGTTCAATGTCTCAGGGAAACACTGCTACAAATCTAGATGACAACAAATATTGAATCCATGCAGAATTTTGTTGAAACAACCCCGTGTCAAATGTACGCTTTAATTTGAGTCAAGTATGATCCAACCAAATATTAAGTTACGCGACTTTTTTATTGCCACGTAGTGTATATATTGTTGCAAATTTTAATGAATGCTCAAAATAGTTTAAATAATTTATATATCTGGGTATTTTATACCTTAATATTACTTTCTGTTGCATTTATTTTATGTTAAAATTGTAATATTCACAAACAATGCCGTCCCTTGCATTATAATGGAGATTCAATAGAAACTTGGTGAAATGTTGGCGATAGAGCCAAGTTGGCATCATTTACAACTACTATGTTCACTACCATTTTTTAGCGAATTTTGGTGACCATGACCATATGAATGCTTCTGAAATGCTCTGGAAAAATCTACCAATGCCACGATCTATGCCTTAAGCCGATTTTTTGAAAAAAATCCGTGCAGGCTATAAATACGAAGTCGCTCGCCGAAACGTACTTTTTTAGTCTTGACCATTGAAGAGAAGACCAGGGATTAGTGCTTACTTCGGCTGTTGAATAGGACGAGCGAGTGTTTGAGAATAATCTTTAAGATACTTGTATTTTAGACACCGATAGTTTTGTCTCAGCGCCTTAGAAGGCGTGAGGGTCTTCTGAGATTTATTCTGCGACTTCTGTTGCTGTATCCTATATTTCAAGGATTGTTTTTCGACAATAAATTTTCATCGTTCAAGAACTGTCTTGCTCTTTGAGACTCATAGCATAAAATACTCGAACTCCGATCTACTTAATGATATATGTATATTTATCTGTATATACGGGTTTTGTAGCTTATAGTTAACGTGTCTTCTTCGTAAGCTCAAAGTTGCGGGTTCGATCCCGGCTACAGTCGATAAATTTTCTAAATGGGATATTTGTAGGCGCGCCTATTACGTGTCATGTAATTTTCTCGGCAAATCATCCGAAGTATTTAGCATCCTATGAGAGCTTGAATTTAAATTAATGTTGTGTATGATTCACAAAACATTTTCTTATATATATAAGAATAAATGTTAAAGTATATTAAACATGAAAAACTGCATTAATTTTTATTTTAAAAATTACGTTGAATAGTTTTCAAGTTTTAATAAAGAGAAATGAAGAAGTTCTTCGTATTCAAATAAAATTCCAATTCAAAATCCAAAGCATATAACAAAGATTTAATAATTTTTCGAAAGACTATTAAATTATTCTGCTTATAAAGACTCAATCAGTATCAGTTTTATGTATATGCATATATAATACAGCGCCCGCAATAACATGATTAATTAAAGTAAGAAATTGTAAAAGGCTTATAAGAGAACTGAAAGTTCAAGTCTCAATTCATAGAAAAATTATAACTGTCCTCCCTCCGAATGCCTGAATATATAATTCTGTACGTATAGAATAATTCCAACCAGACATTTCAGAAGGTAAAGTCGATATGATACAAAAATTAAAAATAATCCCAAGAACAAGTAATCCACTTTCTATTTTAAATGATTAGCTCAAAACATGAAAATAAGATTAAGCACGTAATGATAAACAGTCAACTGAGATTTATTTATAATTCACATAAGCAAAAACGTCTCGGTTCCCCGATGTTTCTTTACGTAGACGCTGGAAATACTTCTCTATTGGCACTAAAGGACTGGATCCAACTCCAGCTGAAATCTTTTTTAATGACTTTATATGATTTACTCTGATACGCCGAGCTATATCACCAAGGCAAAAAATTGCTATCCGTTTGACAGTATAAATGCTATCTCCCTCTGACAGCATAATGGCAAACCATCTCTAGTTGTCTTTCATATCTCTTTGCACACAACTTCTTAGCAACATATGTTTTCTCTGTAAAAAGGTGGCAGAGTCACACTTTCATTCAAACCCTTTTTTTTTTTTAATTTCTCATGGCAGATTATGAATAGTTACAACATAGAACAGCATAAAGAAAAAAGAATATAACCAAAAAAAACTGAGGCAGAGTTCATTAATCCAACATATCTCTAGCCTCCCAGGAACGCTCGGCGAGAAACGTATTGCACAGAGTAGGACAGATGTGCGAAGTTCATGAACCCTCCAGCGATGCACAGAGTGCATATCGGGGAAGGAACAGCTTTGAGTCTATACAGATGGTTTCAGAGCAGAGTCATGTCCGTGGGCTATTCGGAATTCTGCAACCAATATACGCCTTGAACCATTACGCAAATTCAGGATAGCATTCTTCGAAGACTTATGGGAAACACGGTTATAGAGGTTTTCTGAGAACGGGCTTTGATAGATCGTTTAATAAGATTTTTAATAGAATGGAAGGACATAGAACGAGAAATGTTTTGTGTGATAAAAATACCCTTTTTAGCCAAAAAGTCGGCTTTATCGTTACTTGGAACTCCACAGTGGGCAGGAACCCATAGCAGGACTATAGTTTTCTCAAGTGATGTCAGGTTTTTAAGATGATGACGACAATCCAATATGTCTTGTGTTATGGAATTATTATCAAAAACGATAGCCAGCAGAGTAGCTCTGGAACCACTGAGGATAACAGCTCATGTTAATTTTTCCAAGTGGTATTGTAGCTGGGATAGAACTGTGAAAATCGCAACAATTTCACCTCAAACGCAGAACCTCGGTCCGCAGGAACGTAGAAAGAAAAAAAATTCGGGGAAAATTCTGGCACCTGCATTAGGGTTATTAGACAAGAGGGATCCATTGGTAAAAATTCCAAGTCACTCTGGTTACAGGGTAAAGAATATTTAATACTTCGAGAGCAAGAGTTCCCAAAATAGAAGGGTTTGTATCACTTTTAGTTACCTTTTGACACAGGTCAATATTAATCCAGAAATGTAAAAACCCCAGATTACTTCATGAGGGAAACATCGCTACATCTTGAAGCTTTTGAATGTAGTAAAATAAAATCTCGTTATTCTTTAAAATTACAAAGCATGCATTGCAAAGCTTTTTAAACAAGTAGAAATTAAATACTCTGGTATTATTTAATTTATTATTCTGAATTTTATGAGAAGTTACGCCAAAGAAAGAAACACGTCCATGTACAGTTTCTATACTAAAAGCAAAGGGAAACCATTAACGCTTCCTGAAGGACAAAATCTGGATAAAAGAATGAAATACTTCAGTAATTTAAAAGCAAATAAATTGATTACTATCACATCTGCTGTGTGTGTGTGTGTGCCATACCTAAAGAAAATGCAAAAATCGGTATTAAAACAACTTAAAAGCGTAAGATTGGAGTATTTCTGAAGCTCTTATTTCTTCTAGTAATGATAACAAGTTAGCTGATTTTAAAATATTTGCAAAATAAAACGGAATGATTACTTAATTTTAATCAAAATAAGGTAATATAAAATGGCAATCGCTAATTGCTACTCTGATTATTTTAAAGGCGTTTTAAGTCTTTTGAAACAGTATAAATTTTAACAGAATAAATGTTTAAGTAAGGTAAGGAATAGATAAATTTAAGTAACATAACAGCATATATAATACGGGGAAAAATAATTCATTTTAATTTTTATTTGATCTTTATTTTTTCTCAGAAATAAATTTTTTAGCTTTCATGTAACTTCGAAGTATCAGATTTTTATTTATTCTTTTCTTCAGAATCGTTTTCGTTTTATTTCAACTAAATAAAGTGTCATTTTAAACTTTTTTCTGCATAAAGTTAATAAAAATGTTCTCTTTATTTAAGATTTTTTAACCTACATTTTGATCAAACTTCATTTTACAATTATCTTCTAGTTTCAATGTTAAGGAAACAGTTATGCAATGGTATAATAAACAATTTTATAAAAACACTTGAACAGATTTTACAGCCAAACGATTGAAATTAATAATTTAAATTTATATATTCCATGAAAAATCCATTTGATTTTAAAAAGTATTTTTCAGTCAACGTTATTGGATATAAAAATGTAACTCTAGATTGTTGGTCTAGATGGTTCAGGGTAAACTTCAAAATAAATCATGTATAAAATGGGGATACATAAATGCGTAACACGAAGGAGCGTGTAGATACAAGATTTTCAAGTGATATGTTTTGTTAAAAGTTAAAAAATTTTGACAAATGGAACTTAGGCAGCAGGTAAAAACCGGCGTAGAAAAAACGAAACAGAAAAAAAAAGTGAGATCCTTTAAAAAATGAGTTCCAACTGCGCTTTACCAAACATTTTGATAGATGGTAGGAATGTGTTTTGGTCAACAAAATCATTTTAGAGGTTGAACTTAAAGTGGTAAATATTAGCATGATTCAAAATTCAGTTTAAGACCTTTTTTTTTTCTTTTTATTTCACATCGTCGAAGGGAAGTTTTCAGAAATTACAATGCTATCTGAGGTCTATTCATTTATTTTAATATTTGTTGTCCACTTTTACATAGCTTTTTATATAGCGCCAGCCATAAAAATAAAAAAAATGTAGACATTAAAAAAACGCACGATTTTTAATAGCTCTAAAACCTTTAGAAGAGTCTTTCATAATACTAAAGCTGTTTCATTATTAATTTTCAAAATCTTTTCTTGTATCGTGATAAATGTATATTAATTAAAACTTCATGTTCAAAACTTATCATTTTATTGAATAAATAAGTTATTTAAACAAATATTTTAAAATAAAATCGCATATTTTATATGTATATATATGTATGCTATACATTTCCATATTCCTTTAAAAATAAAAGTATTTAGTATAGTACTTTTTTAATGAATACATAGATTAACGACTCTGATGTTGATTGAAAAATTTCATCAATTAAAGAGCTATAAATCCAAAAGGAAGTTATTTAGTTTCGTAAAAAAGATGTCATGATTGGTTAAACAATCCCTGTTTTAAGTATAGAAGAGCATTTTAATACGTACTGGTATTGTCCTACAGAATAAATTTCAGATGCTTAATTAATATTTTACTTAAAAGCAGTAATGCAAGAGTTAATGCCGTATCCCAAAGCAAAGATGTTCTATTTGTTACCACGAAAACTATTTGCTTTGAAAAATTAACAAAAATAAACTTTAAACAGGAAATTGCTTCCTTAATCTATGCCACTTTTTTTTCCTAACCTATACTTCTCTTCTCTAATCTAGGCAATACAATTTTTTGAAACTACATTTTCAATTATTAATTCTCTTATAAGTTCAGCAATCACTTAGTTAAACAAAATACATTATTTATTAAAGATGTACGTACATTTAAAACATAAGCTTAGATTTTGTTACAAAGAATACAATAATCTTTCCTTAGTTTTCGAATATTCCAATCTCATGGAATCTTATTTAAAAATATCACTTCCAGAAAAATATCTCAGTTAACCTTACGAACGGTTACTAAATGTTCATCGCACTATTTAAACTCTGATTTAAGAGCTATGAAACCATTTTCAATGAAAGAAAATCTATTGGTTCTAAAACAATCAAATAAGAAAAATATAAGTTGTAACCCATCTTATCATAATAACTGTATCTGACTGTTCCAACCAGCAAAAGCACCCTCTAGTGACCATCTATCTTCAGTACAGGCCAGGTGAGGAAACAATATTATCGTTATAAAAAAACCATCTACGTTATTTGCCCCCCTTTTTTTGGAAGTTATATGTCTTGTCTTTGTGCAACCCAATTTAAATTAATAAATAACTGTTACACTAAAAAGATTTTATTGATCCCTACTCAGAATAACCTTTATTTTAATCTTTAACATCCAATGCTCTACGAAATTGGTACAGAAGCGAAGAATATATTAAATTTTTGAGTCATACATACATTCTTCACTTAAATTTTTTTAAACATATGTTATAAATTTTAATTTAAAGTGAATAATAGAGATTTATAAATATAACAATTTGCAGATTTGCAGAAGCAACAGATGAAATCAATTTTTAGAATTTGTAGAGCTAATAACTACACACACATTATTTAGCTATTCAATGGCAACTGATTATTCTATGAATTAGCTAATAGTACATCATTAGAGTATGTCAGCGTTTCTCAAACTGTGAAGCGCGCCCCCCTTGCGGGGCATTATAACTATAAGTGGGAGGCGCGAGCATATCGAAAAGTGTAACGTAAAAGATTATTTCAAAAAAATTTTAATTTTCTGAAAGGAAGAAAATCATGCATTTTGACGTAATAAAAAATAAAACAACATATTCAATGTCATAATATACTTATAAATGTATCAGTACTGCACAGAAGCACCCACAAAAATGTTTCAAGGGGGAGGGAGGTGGGGTCCAGGGTCGAAAGTCCACCATTCTCGTATCATGCCTCAATACGACACCCAACGCATTCTCTGGATCTTATCGATTTTTGAAATAAAAAAACAGTAAAAAATAAGTTAGTGAGTTAATAATTATCATTAATTAACAAAACAACTTGTTAGTTACAAATTTTTAATTAAATGTTAAGTATTATGTATATAGGATTATCATCAATCCGAAAAAATTCAAGGGCTGTGGGGGGGGGGGGTCCCGTACCCGAAGACTATGGTACTGCACAATGTATTTGATAATTAATTTATCAATACTAAGTTAAGAACAAGTTTAATAATTACTAGTGACTCCCATGGTCTTGTGATATACAAACTTTAATACTTATCTTGATAATTTGTACAGTTTATAGTTAAAGTCGTTCTGTAACTATAGCATGTCAAAGTACACTATTGGATTCAATATATTGCTATTATATGGAAGGGGCGAGAGGAAAATTATGATTGATAACTCTGTCACAAATATTGAATGTCTGAGAAGCACTGGACTATGTACAAAAACAGCAAACAAAAGTAAACTTGGGAAAATCAAATCAGTCTCATTTGTTACCACAGGGACAGACCAAAATGGCATTTCAAATTGCCTAAAATTTTATTTTTATGGCTTGGTTACTTTTTTAACCCTGTTCCGGCAGCAGGATTCTTTATTATATATAGTTACTTACAGAGATAATTTCTTTATATTTCATACTTTTTTTTTATCATAATTGGTTTTAATTTATATAAGATAAACTGGGGTATACCTTGTTAATACTATGCTGCATACAAAAATAAAAATTAGGTAGTTATTTTTTTTTAAACAAAAATAGCTCAATATGCTGCGGAATAACTAATTAAACTAAGGAAGTAAAAATGTACATGTTACCATTTAATTGCGGAAATGAGTTAATCTGCAAATTATCTGGATAATCTGCTGATTAACTAGGATGATCCATTAAATTGCTGAAATATTTTAAATTTTCAAATCATCTTGTTAATCTGCACATTACCTACTAGACTCTCATTAATCTGCATATTACCTACTAGACACTCGTTAATATGCACATTACATACTAGACACTCGTTAATATGTACATTACCTACTACGGACTCGTTAGAGTGAAAATACGATATTTGAAGGAACAATTTGCAACGCGCGAGTTTCTGTACGTTAAATTAATTTTGTTTACACCTAAAGAACCAAGTTAATTCAACCGAACAATTAGCACATTACTTGATAGAATCAATCATCAATTAGTTGAAAATCTACAATACAAAGAATCAAATGGTATAAAATAAAATCGCAATTACAGAAATTAAAATAATGTTTTTTATTCATTTTTCGATAAATAAAGAATCCCGTTAATACAATCAAACAAACAAAGTAGTTCATAAAAATTTCTTTTATCATGGTTGCAATTGCTATACCGGTTTGAGTAACTTTGCTTTGTAATATTGGAACTTTTAACATTTAATTTGTTTCTAGAAGATACTGGTTGTCGTAATTAAATTTTTTATACATTCAAGGAATCTTATCGAGTACATTTACTGTTTTTGCCATTCTGTTTCTAAATTTTTAGGATAAATTTTTCTGAGATGAGTCAAACGTTAAATAGAAATTCCTAACAGAAAGGAAATGTGAAAGAAACAAACTTCTTGAACTTCAACGAAACGTAAATCTCATATGGGAAAATGATCTAGTTAAAGTGCGGAAATCTCTTGATTCTGTGCTTTAATAGAGCAAATCATTAGCTAGGTAATCTGCACATTAACGGATTTTGAACTTTAACGGTAACATAAGCACTTTAATGCATCTATAACTTATAAAAAAAATTCATTTTGCATTTTTAAATAATTCGGAAAAATAACTTGAAATAATAATAAAAAAAAAAGTATTGCTGAGCTGTACGGGTTCATACTTGAGTGTATTTTTTTTTTTTTTTTTTGCTGCTTATTCTTATCATAATTGCATTTTAGCTCACCATCTTGCATTTAAACACAATCAAATATTTCATAAAGGCTTAAACATTATTCACTTATTATAAGAGGATTAAACTCTCCACATAATTACCATAACCCCTTTATTCGCTTGCTGCAGAACATTTTGCACTCTTTTCTCTCAAGGAGAAACTTAAAGTTAATTTAGGAAGAAGCTAGAGTTAAGATTAATATTTCCAAAGAGCAAAAGAGCTGTGAAAAGGAGATAAAAATATAAAAGGATGTTGAATATGGGGCACAATTGCTTTTATTTTCTTTTTCAATGATGATACCAATATGAGTACTAATGACTGTGATATCCATTATAAGGCCAAGCTTTTAATTAATTAAAATGTATCATTGCGTTGAAATGAGTGTACACAATTACATTTTCTTGTTCCAGAATATTTAGATTAAAACTTGGTCTTCCCTTATGTTACTCTCAAAGACAAAATAATCAGACATTTTTAAAGAACCTAACTTTGTATTTTTGTTTGAAATACACCATAATTCAATCTTTGTTTTAAAGAAAAGAAGTTTGAATTGTACAAAATTTATGAAGAAATTAAGAAATATTGTAACACAAGGATCAAATTGTTACTAACAAATGTGCAAAATAAAATCATAAAAAAGTGCATAGAAATAAATAATTAATTTTTATTGTATTATGGTTCACTATTTTGGCGATAATGGGTTACCCATGGAAAAGAATCAATAGTAGCTATTCACAAATAAAAATAGATTTAAAACAACCTCTCCCTTCAAAATTTAGTTTTATTCTAAAATAAAAAATTACGATTACACTGATCATAGGACAAACAAACTTGCTTAGACAAAACAAAAAGGGCTTCTTCACAAATGAAAGATAGATAAATGCTCCCTTTGGCTTTTTTGCAACACACGCCAAAATTTCTAGCAGATGGCAGAAATGTTTCCTACCTACTTGATAAAAATTTTAACTAGGACACTTCCCACAATATCTTTATAAATTATAACCTATGTGTTATTCTGATATATGAGCTATATTACAGTAAACTTTCATTAAAATCCATTCCGTTGTTTTTGAGTGAAAGATGCCCAAAAATCCAAACAAACTTTTGCATTTATAATATTAGTAAGCATAAATAATTTACATCCTTTAACAAATTTATGTCATTCAACTGAACTCACCCCATGTTTAAACTTATTTACAAAAATTTATCTTATTAAGAGACATTAGCACCCTAAAAATGACCTGAATATCATTCTTTTACTTTTACTTAGTTATATTCTTTGTATTACCATCTTTCGATTGATATATCACTTTTGTATACCTGAACATTGAAAGTTGAAAAAACTTCAATTGAAAAATGTAAATAAACAAATTAGGGAATTGGACTACAGCCCTTTTTAAATAAAAAAAAGCTAAAAATAAGCGTTTTGATGGAAAAAAAATAGGCTATTTTAAAAAGTGAAATAATAACTATAAAGAAGGTGTTACAAATACCGCAGGATATGTCTGAAGTATTACATCAATGTAACTTTTATTTCTTTTGAAATGTGTGTACGTAAAATTTTTCAGTTAAAGGCATTTTGTATATGAATAATTTTATAATTTCATTTCTTATTCTACATATGTTTTCTATAAAAATATAATATTTCAATATTATGTGAAACAAAAAACTTTAAAATTTCTGCTATGGCAGTAAAACTTTTTTTTAACATTTTCTTTGAGTTTTCTTATGCAATTAATACTCTCTAAAAAGGGATCGTTTATAAAATATATGGGTTGAAAAAATATAAAAATGGTATTATTTTTAAGAAAATATGTAGCTAATATTTTAAGTGGTATGTACTTTATGTTTATTTAAGAGCTTATAATAATTTTTTTTAGAATTTTAAACTTTAAAGTGGTTTTTCTTTTTGTTTTTCGCATTCAAAGTGCTTCTCCTTCTTCAATTATTTACCAATCACTTCCATTTTTGATGTGTAATATCTTTCCTCTCGGCTGCTGGATATTTGTTGAGAGTGATTTCGTGAAAAGAGACGGATGTGTGTAACAGGATGTGACATAAGCGAGCGCTACTTGATTTGACCAATGAGAGTGCGTGGCTGAGTCTTTTCGCTACCCTCGCATGGCGGTCCAACTCTAGTAGCCGTCAAGCACTCGAGCGCTTGACTCTAAATCCGTTAGTCACAATATTGGGGGCATAAGTGCGGCAGAATGCTTATTTGAAAATGGACAAACAGTGATTTCGGTGATTGTATACATTTCTTCGAATCAAACGGTTAAAAAATATTAAAGATTTCCTGCATTTTGTACTTTTACCATATAACGAAGGTGGTTCTGCTGTTTTAAAAAAATTATCACTCGCTTCCCCTGATTTTAAGTGGGGAAGTGGCCAAAAGCTGAGCCGCTCATAGCTTTTATGAATGATGAACTCAAGCTCGAAATTAACACAAATTAGAATGTTTCGACTGCTGACAGTGGTACTGTTATTGACGCTGTTTTTCAACGGTTTTTAAATACTTTGAAATCACAAGTATATGTGCCATATTTTAGTTGCCATAAGTCTATTGTCTCCACTCTTCCCCAAATTGAACAAGAATAATTATTTTTGATAAAAAATTGCATTACTACTTGTGTTAATTAAATACAATTTTCATTAAAGATATACTTATTCGATCGAAAATTATTTCCAATCATACCCGATTCATATTTTTGTCAGGAAAAATGTTAATATCGCGTGTTTACCACGATAACATGTCAGATGTTACACATCATATGCGACTACTGTAAGACTCGTTTCTTTTTTTTTCCTGTGCTTTATATATAATGCATGTAACAAAATTAGGGATTTATATTGTAGTAAATTTAATATTTTTTAAAAAAAAATGTAGGAGATTTTGGCTTTTTTGTTCAATTTTAACATACGTACCGACATTTTTTTTTCTCCAAAACTCATAAAGTTACTGTAAATAAACTATCTTAGGAATATTACAAAAAATTAATAAATACAATTATTTTAAAATTTTCCATATTTTTTTAACTTTAAAATTTTTTGAATAATCTGTACTGTCTTTAAATAAGCTGACTCACTTAAGTTTATAGATTATACTTTTTTTTCTAAATTTTAATAAAATTTCTGATATTGGATTGTTGTATGCACGTTAACAATTTATTTACTTAAAATGTATTCATAATTTATAGATTGGAGAAATTTATTTGAATTGGAAAACAATTCAGGACATGGGATCTTTATGTACAAAATCTTCTTCAAATTCAAAGGAGCATAATGTTTTTTTGTAAAGGATACAATTTTAAATTTTAAAAACTAACAAAATTATCAATAAAGTATTAAAGCACATCCAGTCGATATGCCTCAATACTTTCCTGCGGTGAATTTATTCGCATTAGATATTTCTTGGCATTTATTCCAATTAAAATCCAACTAATGGATGTCTGCGCCAGCTAGATACTTCTCTAAACTGATCTCACTTTTTTAGATCGGTGAGAACCTGGAGTGGATGGAAGTTTTAACTGAACCCAACTGAAGCATGTTACATTGAGGAAAAATAGGAGATTTAGCAGGATAAAGAACATTTTGATGAATAGGGTGACTATTGAAGGAAATAACTATTGAATGTTACTGAAAATAATCTGTTAGATTGCGACATAGCCATCGTTCGATAGCCATGTCGTGGGGGTTCCGCGTAAGTTAGAGGTGTGGGATTCTCGGAATGATGAGACATTCTATAATTCTTAATATGACTTTTATTAAGAATTTAACTTAAATTACTTAGATATCGAACACAAATTTATATTAAGTGAGAATAAACCAAAGTACGCAGTTTTAACTAACTCAGATCGCGCAATTAGATCACTTATCAATATAAATATATTATATCTGCCTAATCATAATCTCAATAATATACTAGCGTTCGGAATATAATCTTCCTACCTTGGTTGAATACTCAACGGTTCAATTACTTTCAGGTAGGCTGTTGGGCTCGGGTGCAATAGTATGCACCTTGTAGTAATGTCTAGATATCCGAGATGCTTTGGTAGGCCATCAAATTACACTTCTACCTTTTCCAAACAGAGCTTTCTCTAAATTGCCATCTTTGCTCACTAAACTTTCTATCCTTTTAAAGGTTATCTTATTTGCATCTATGCTTCATTTCACTTCTTGGATTTGGGTTGGAAAAGTTTTGCCATTAATCGTGGCCGTCAAAGAACGTAGATGTTATGTTAGAAGAAGAACGCGAGAGATGTCACAGGATGATCCCGAGATGAATTAAATGGGAAAGTCTTACAGCAGTGTTACACATCGTTAAGAAGTGAGGATTTCATAGAGAGCCAAATGAACTCAGATACTAACCATTAACTACAAATCCCTATCGTCAGTTGTGGCTTGGATGTCACAAAAACTAATATTGCTGTTCT
>BMAV01023463.1:339439-372333 GCA_019973955.1 Trichonephila inaurata madagascariensis
TGACCATGGTTCCAAATTACGTGGTCCGTCACCAAAAGCCCTGAGTAGCTGAACAGTGCGACGTTAATATTCATTCAATCACCTACTCAAGTTTAGGAAACGATTAATACATTTGGCGATATCTTTTGATTTGGGAACTTTGAAAAACGGGTTTTGCAGAAATCGACACTCAAGGAGGAAAGAGGAGGGGGGGGGGCGGGTTTGTAACAAAAATTCCCGGTTTTCATTTATAAGACCTACAGACTTGATATTAGGCAGACATATTTCTTTCTGTTGAATGAAAATTCGTTAAGAAACTATTTTGTTGAAATTGATTGAGTCTGAAATTGTTCAAAGGACTTCCTTAAGAATCAAATTTTTCTTAACAATCGAATTATAATTTATTTTTTTAAAAAAACTAAGCATTGCAACTGAAAACCAGTTATCAAATCAATGTCACTGTTCACTGTTTTGCTACACTTATGTGTAAGTGCATTAAAAGTTCTACATATTATAGAAGGAAGAAACCCATGATTAAAAGAAAATAGAAAATTCAAATCCTGATACTAAACAGGAATGCAGATTGAGGCTCAAATAACAAAAATATGGCAGAATGGTTGTTTTCTGCGCTTCCACGCCACAGGTCCGGGGTTCAAACCCCGGGCTTGGCAAGGTAGACACAGCCTTTCCTCCCTTCAGAGAGTCGAAAAACGAGTATAAAGCTTGGTTGGAAACTGAACAATGGCATATCGTATCAGACTGAGCACCTGACCAGGACATCTGCTCATGACCAAGGTCACGAAAACTTAGATGGGCACAATAGGCTTTGCCCTCATAGGCTGTTGCTGTTAGATTAGTTTGGGTATATTCTAGAAATTATGAATAAGAAAGTGATATTAAAAGGTTTAATTCATTTTAAAATCCATTAAATTCCTTCATTATGCGTATTCATAAAATGCACAGATCTAGTTAAAATTATAATTGAATAGTATGAAATTCACCCTAAAAAAGAAGAACAATTAAATCAAACGTCTCACATTAAAATTAAATTAAATCTTTGAAACTGAAATAATTTTCTTGACTTTGCAAATATATGATTTATAAACGCGCCACATCACTTTGATTAAATCTTGACGGTATATCACATCTCCCAGAAAACTTAATCCTTACTAACTTTGAACATATTTTTCAAACGTATATCAAAATAAACATCCAAAACTATATTTTCGAACAAGATGAAAAAAAAAAAATATCGCTGCAATTCACTGCATTTAAATAGGAAAATGAAATGAAGTTTATATTTCACACTGTGTTAACCATTCTGACATTTCGGGACAGAGCTTGGTAAGGCAAGTAATAGCATAGTCAGACAAATAAATATTATTCACGCGTGGTTATTTATGAATCTAAGCTGCACGTTGCTCCTTTCACTTGTCAAATGATTATTAATGGCATCCTAGCGCGCAGCTAGGAAACAAGATTATGCGGAAAGGGAAGACGGTTCCCACCAAAAAAAAAAATAGATAGCTGCCTGTAAGATGAAACATGGTAGTGGAAATAATTAGATGATGTCTTTCGCTAGGCCATGGTATCAGTTACAAATCGATTCATCCTGATCCGAAGGCTTTCAAAAATGACAGGGGAAAAGTATTATGACTTAATGACAGTAATGATGTAAAAGTGCAGTTTGTACATTTCTTTCTTAGAAATGGTAAAACTACTTATTTACGGAAAATTAAATAGTGGTTGACAAGCTATTTTTAAATTTACTTCTATGATAAAGGGTATATTTATTATTTAACTAACCTTTACCAACCGTATTTGCTGAGTAACTCCCGATAATGTAGAACTATGTATATAAATATTGTTATTGATATGTATGGCTTGATATTAAGTTTTCGATTGTATCCAAGGATACTTTTATCGCCCTCACCTTGCGACGGGGCTTTGTGTCCGCGGTAGCCGAGTGGTATAGGTATCGGATCGTGGCTGGCTTTGTCAGGAGTCCGAGCCCAGTACCAGTAAAGACCCTCCGTGTAGGGCAGCGATGCACGCTAAATCTTTCGAGAGCTGAAACGTCCTCCCGTTGGTGTGGTGTGGTAGTTAGGAGAGAGGTGCGCCAGCTCAGGTGCCGTCCACGTCACTTGACCCTGTTTCAAAATTACATGGTTCGTGGCCAAAAGCCCTCGTGTAGCTGAACAGTGTGAAGTTAATATTCATTCACTCACTGTGACGGGGCTTTTCGCGACTTTCAACAACTAATTCTCTTGGGGAATCTTTGGGCTAGCATTCGCGTTTATTTTACAGCCATCCCTCGCAGGAAGAAACCATGAGATGCAAATTAGTTAGTGTATATAAAGTTAGAATTTAATAATCGTAGGTCAGAAGGAGCGGAGTTTCTGAACACAGTGTTACTATGGTACGAATCAGAGAATTACGCATCTTGACTAAAGGATAGATTTTGGCTACTAGACTAAATTAGTGAATCCAGAATTATTAGGATAGGATTGATTAAAGTTTAACTAAGCTGATTTCATGCGCTTACTCACGCAAGGTATAGTTGCTTTCTTTATATCACTCCAAGGGTTTCCTTTTATTGATTACTTGTTCTGGAATATTATAATTGATAATAATAAATTAGATTTATAATGGATAGTCTAGGCCATTCATCGTTACCTCCCTCAGCTTTAGGTCGACAAGATGATGAGGAAGCGACTTCAGGGATAAGATCATTACAACCTCTTGATTTTAAAAGAATAGAACGTGAATTTTTAAAACGAAATATATATATTTATATTGTTTAAACCCACCTATTGGAAGTCCATCTCTACAAAAACCATCCGTAACAAATCTCTACTAGACAAAAGAAACATGACTGCTGAATTTCAAGAATGCAGAAGCAATTATTCAAAAACGAGAACTTTTATCTGTAACACCCAACTCCGTTAGGGAATCCAATTCTGAAAGATCCATTCATTGCAAATCTCTACTCAACAAAAGATTCCCATTTGCAAAATGTCAAGTCTGTGGGTCTTATATTTCAAAAACGGTAATTTGTATCTATTATACCCCTTCCCCCAACGCTCCTTTGAAATCGATTTCCACAAAGCAGTGTAACCGCAATAGCCTTGTGGCCAAGGCAACGGACTCGTGGCCGGCGTGTCATGTATTCGAGCCTTGTACGGCTGGAGACCCGCCGTGTAGGGAAGCACGTTAAATTTGTCGAGAGTTCAAATGTCCTCCCGTTGGTCTGGTGTGTATGTTAAGAGAGGAGGTGCCAGCTTAGGTGTTATCCTCGTCACTTGACCATGGTTCAAAATTACGAGGTCGGTCGCTAAAATCCCTCGAGTAACTGAACAGTGTGACGTTTATATTCACTTACTCCACAAAGCCGTTCTTAATCATTTCCAAATCAAAATACAGGGTATCCCAGGTTCTTAGGAACAAACTTTAAGAGGAAGTAGGTGATATCACATAAGGATTCAGATTTGCTTTCATTCCATGGTCGGAAATGCCTTTGTTCATCGCTAGGTGACGTTTTTCACAAGATCTTTTAAGTAAACAGAACTGCATTACCGCAGTCATTTGAGCTGGTGTCGCCCGCAGAGGAGTATGGAACGTTTTACAAACACCAAGCTGACAGATATTCAGATGACAGATTGGCAGAAGGAAATGCACAATCACCAAAAAGATTGTGCCACGAAAGGTACTCACAGAGAGATGCAGCGGACCGCTTGATGTGTGCTAATATTTATCTCAATTGGTATGAATATGGATCATTACGAGATAACAGGCAAGAGTAAGGGTGGGCCACGAGTGACTCGAACTCCCAACATGGCACTCGGATTCCTTCGAACAGGATCCAACACATGTTGTTCCAAGCATGAAACAAATGTGTTGGATACCGTGGTCCGTCCTCACTATGCTTATTACCTCGTAATAAGATATTGTGATACGCTTTGCAAACATCAGGTGGTCCGGCGCCTCTCTCTGTGGGTATCTTTCACGATATAATCTTTCTGTTGATCGTGCATTTTCTTCTGCTAATCCGTAAATAATGTGCATATCTATCCAGTTCGGTATTTGTAAAACGTTCCATACTCCTCTGCGGGTGATGTCAGCTCACATGACTGTGGGTATGCAGGTCTATTTACTTAAATGCTATTGTGAAAAACGCCACTTAGCAGCTAAAGAAGGTATTTCCAACCAATGGTTTCTAAACAAATATGAATCCTTAGGATGTCTCTATGAAGCTGTGTACACCCTGTATATAGTTAAAGGGGTTCACCCATGTGCCGGCCTGTCTTTTAAGCATTCTTAGGGAATTTTTTAGACGACTAGTAAAAAAGATAGAACTTTAAGTTTTTTTTATCATTTATTTATGTGTTTTTAAGAATATGTATATATATATATAAATGTTTAGCCAAAAACAACCAATAGAATGTGAGTTATAACACTCTAAACACACCCGCCTCGAAAAAATAGATGTTCACTTCCTCCAGGATTCCAGCTGATTAGCTTATCTGAAATTAAAAAAAAATAAAATAAATAATAAAAAAATGGCGTTTTAATGGACTGTACTCAATTGGATTATAATCAGATTATTCATCATTTGATACTATTCATTGGATAGTATCAAAAATTGGATTTTTGGTAGACCTCTGAAGAAAAGGTTTCGAATTTCATGGCTTTTTTGTTATGCTTTTATTATAAAAAAATAGAAATATTTTGAAGTTTGGAATGATCGTAGTCCAGTGGTTCTCAAACTTTCACTACTGGCGACCCAATTTTCAATCATAATTTTTATCGCGCCCGCCCCCCAAACAATAATAATGTATTGAATGCAATAATATATATAATGCACTTTGGTGCTAAAGCTACAGTACGATCATAATTATAAACCGTACAAATTAACAAGACAAGTATTAAATTTTGTATATATTACTTTTAAGTAATATATATTTTTATTTTTTTACTTTTTAGTTCAATTCACTATAAAAGCGTGTTTTTTAGTTTATTTTTAAACTATAATTTATTTTATAATTATTTTTACTATACACAATAAAAATCGCAATTCCAGTGAATAATTTAACTAAGAGAAAATATACTTAGGTACTTTCAAGGACTTTTCAATTTTTCTTTGATAATTTGAGAAAAAATCCAATAAAACTAAAGTAAGATATTAGGCAGGAGGAAGTCTTTATGAAGTAAATTATCTCATAAATACATTCAATTTAAAAGTGTCAATACATATATGTATAATTATTATTATTAATAAAATTCAAAATAAGATTGTGTTTTATCATTATTAACTAAACAAAATTTTCAAGAATGTCTGTAATCATTACTCTATACAAATTTATTTTCTTCAATTCCGTTATGAGAATTCTTTTGGTGCCACACATTTTAGAAACAAACTCAGAATTTTTCCCCGAGCCCAAAATAGAATTTTTCAACTACATTAAGAACTTTTACACAACATCTCAACTTTCAACAACATGAACTACTTTTTTCCAGAAAAGAAGAAAGTTGAACATTTCCGTTTCATTAAAAAAAAAGAGGGGGACTCGATAAGATTCTAAGAAAGCGTAAATAATTTTAGTTTTCGGAAGTTTTCCACTAGCTTGAACGAAAGAAAGGGTAAAAAAAAAAAAGAAATATTATAAACTTCCATCGAAACTGTGGTCAGTATTGGTAACGTCGTCCAAGCGAAGAAGACGTGTCTCAGGCGACGTTAGAAAAGAAGCCATCCGTTACTTTAACCTGAAGACTGCCATAAGATGGATTACTTGCAGTAGTACAACGGAGATTTAAAATTTACGTTCTCAGAGACAGACGGGAAAATACAAGTTTTTTTCAAAATAAAATGCATAAAGTTTGCCTGGAGCAAAAGAATGGAAGAAGTTTTGACATCGAATTGCTGTTCTGGTCAGTTACTTGGAAATTTTACAGGAGGAAAAGTATTTTAAACTTGGGAAGTGTATCTTTTGATGTAAAAAGGAAAAGAGAAATTTATACGAGCAATGCGTCTATTTATAAACTAAACTAATTATAATACTAAAAATATAATCGCGGAATTTCGTAACTGAAAGGAGCATGTATTATTTTGCAGAATTGTGCCTGTGCTTCATAAGAAATTGTAATTCAAAATATCAAATAATAAAAACTCTAGCCGTTAATGTGAAGATTAAGTGGTTTGTTCCATTAAAGTGCAGAATCAAGAGTTTTCCACATCTTAACTAGGTAATCTTCACATTAACGTCTTCTGTATCGTTAAAATCGTCCCAGAATATTTTTAACCAACTCATTTTCTTTATTGTAATAATATGTTAAACCGTTTGATTCTTTGTATTACAGTTTTTCAACTGAGTGACGATTGATTCTATCAAACAATGTGTTGTTTACTTGATTCCATTAAAACGATTCATTAGATATCGAAAAAAATTACATTAAGTCAATTTCCTTAATTACAATTATAATGGGTCTATCCACGAGCCTTTACTAATCCTCTTGGGAAAACCTATTTCTTTTAAATGTTGTTCTATTGAAAAACCTTCTTCCGAAAAAGAAGACACGGTTTATGTAAATGAAGGATGATATTTAAGCATAAACTTTTAGTTACGAAATTTAGAGAGGTTAGGATTTAGATGTTAGACGCTAGTGATTAGTGGTTAGCGAAAAGTAGTTGAGATCTAGTCGAGAGTGACTCGAAGATTAATTGTATAATAAATAAAGATGTTAATTAATTATTTAGTCAAAGTAAATTGAAATAGATTAATAACGACCAGAGACCAAATAGCTAGAATTGAATTGCGATAATTCAGACCGTATATAACCAAAGAGTTCTAAGCGGAAGTTAATTGAATTATTAAGTGTCCTTTCTACCGCGCGCGAGCGCGTGTAAATGATCCTATACTTTTTAGAAGTGTGTATTTCCTACCCTGGGGGTTGTTGAAGTTCAGTAAAAAGATAATAAATTAAAATTGTTCTGACTATGACCAATCTTTATTCTATAAATCCCAAACACCAATAAACGGAACAAACCGTTTATTACACAATTATGTTTTAGACTGTTTGATTCTTTGAATTGTAGTTGTTCAATTGAGTGGTGATTGATTCTGTCAACTAATGTGTCGATTGTTCAATTGCATTAATTTGATTCTTTAGATATAAAAAAAAAATAAACAACATTTAATTTAAGCCTACGGAAACGTTCCTATTGTTACACTAAAGATCTTATTTTCACTTTAACGAGTGTCTAGAACGTAATGTGCAAATTAACGAGTGTTTAGTATATAATATGCAGATTATCTTGGTAATTCACAAATTATCTAGTGTAGTAACATGTGTTGATGGATGAAAGAAAGCAGATGAGCTTGGACATGTTATTCCTCTTTCAACAAGAACTTAGTTCGGAGTAGTGTATTTAGTGGTACTTATCAAAGAAATAATTTATCCTTATATTTTTTAAGGGCAGATCAATACTATTTTATCCTGTTGTATCTGGCAATAAAACGATCAGATATGATGGACTTAATTAGTTGCCTTAGATCGGTAGAACCAGCTAGGGGGTAAGAATATAAAGAACAATGGAATGAGAAAATTAAAGATATTAAATATTTTTTCTTCTGAAATGGATGTAAAATTATTTCATTTATAATGGGGCAATAATTAATACCATACTAGGTAATTTAAGAAATGAACAATTTTCCTCACTTTAACGCATCCCCCTAGTTAATGTACAGATTACCTAGTTTATCTGCAGATTAACTAGTAGTAACATATTCAATACACTTAATTAGTGTCAATAAAAAAATGTATTTAACTTCTTTGAAAATATAAAGATTTTAATGGAAAAAAAATCATTTGAAGACTGAATTTGAGAACTTACAAATATTAATTTCTCAACGTTATGAACAGTAAAAAAAGATTGAATAAAAAGATTCATACGTTTGGAAGTCATTTTTTTTTATTTTGAATTTATTTAACGGGTTGATTTAACATTCTTAAAAATATGTGTGAGTAATAAATATATAAAATGAAATCCAGCAAAAGAAAATAGGATTTAGCTTCTCAAGATAAAAGGTTAGGAGTAAATATAATGGAATGTATCTTTTAAAGAGTAAAAATCTTTTATCTCTCATTGTTTTTAATATAAAACATAATTTATTTGAGCTTGGAAGTAGACCATAAAGAAAGCACAATAACATTTTTATTAACTTAAATAATGATTTTATTTTAATTAATATGCTAAATTGATCGCAAATTTGGAGAAATTAACTAATATTTATCTCAGGAATCAGTGTCAAATGTAATGTCCGTTGTAATCATTTATCATTTTAAATCATTCTAAGAATCAAGAAAGCATTACATTTATTGAATAATGTTTAAAGGAACATAACATATAATAACCACAAAAAGAACGACTTAGTATTATGATATATAAATAAATGTTTTACTTTCATTTAGTCAACTTGTAACGGATGCCCGGTTCAAAATATTAGTGTAAGAGGGTCAGAAGGAAGATTAGCCATAGTCAATATAAATTCTATTTAGTAACAAATTCTCAACAACGACACAAATTCAACAACCCAAGTTAATAAATAGACCAATTTATAAATATAGGGAGCAATAGCGTGGTAGACAAGATAAGGAGAGTTATAATAATAAATCGGATCACTAACACTTAGCACTCCCAGGCAATACACCTTCTTATATGTGCAGATAATTTTTAAAGTAATCTAATTCAAACCGACCCGAATCCAATTTAATAACTAATTGACCAAATCGTCAATCTTAATATTAATCAAATAATCTACTAAGCACTCTCACCTAGCTTTACATTAATCCCTATTTTCTATCCTATTAGCTTCTAACCTCTCTCCCCTCGAACTTGAAAGTTTAATATTTAAATAAAAGTCTTGATTTGTGAATAATCATGTCTTCTTCTTCTGAGGAAAGTTTTCTATGGAATAATATTTAAACACCAATTATTCCCCAAGAGGATTAGTAGGAAGAACGTGAATAGACCCGTTACAAACTGCTATTCGTAGAACAGTATGCAAACTAATTCCATTTACAAAATTTCGATCAATTTCAAATTTACTTTAAGAAACACGTTTTACGTTTATTGGATTTTTATTGTACAAATATTATTCGTTTACTAAAAACAAATAAATTTAATTATTATTCTAGTTGAAAAATAACATTTTTTGTAACTTAAATACTTTGAGTGTGAGTGAGTGAGTGAGTGAATAATAACGTCGCACTGTTTAGCTACACGTAATTTTGAACCATGGTCAAGTGACGCTGACGACACCTGAGCTGGCACCCCCTCTCCTAATTGCCACACTAACGGGAGGACGTTTCAGCTCTCGACAGATTTAGCGTGCAATCCTGCCCTACACGGCGGGTCTATAGTGGTACTGGACTCGAACTCGTGACAAATCAGCCCCGATCCAATACTTATACAATTCGGCTACCACGGCCACTAAATACATTGAGGAGACATTAGTAAGTTTCGATTTTAAAAAAGTCAACAGTTTACAAACGTACAGCGCAGCAATTATTTATAAATGATATGCAAGACAATCATATATAAAAGTAATATAATTGCTTCCCTGAAGGGCAAAGTTACCATGTTTTATCAATTTAAGCCTTTAAATCTGCAATATTTTCAAAAGAATTTGAAACTATTAACAATTGTTGGTTGTTCTGAAACGAAAAACATTCTAAATAATAACGCTGAATTCGTTTTTACCTTAAAGTCTCACATTTTACCACTTTAAACTCAAAATTCGATTGATATTCTACACACTACCATCCAATGATTAGGTACAAAACAAAGAGGGAAGTCACCTTTCAAAGAAATACAGCCCTCTCCCTACAATCTTCTTTCGAAATTCCTTTGTTATTTTCCCTCCACAGAAAAAAATGTTCTCTTTCCCTGAAACAAAAAGTCCTTTTCCTTAAAGAGATGCCTTCAATTGTTCTTTACTTACAAAAGTACAGAAACAACAAGCACAAAAAGGAACGCTGGTCTAGAGTTTTCCAAGGGCTAGATTCTTTAGGCTTAAGTATTTCCTACTCTACCCCTAAATCCATAAGGCCACTTTTGTTAGCTGTTTTTAGAAAGCTTTTCCCTATTTTTTTCCCCTATAAACGACGTCCATCGTTGGTTCGTTTTTAGAGGTCATTTTAAAACCATCTGTCACTGGTGGGAAATGCAATAACTTGCGTTTAGGAGATATCTATTCGAAAGGCCTAAAATAAGGATATAAATCGTCTGTAAGCGTGACAGCAAGGGAGTAGAGGTGAGTTATCGCCCATTTAGCGCTTATATTATTTCGGTGATCAAAACAAAAGAAAGCTTCGAATTCGAAGTCAAAAAGAGAAGGTCCCCGACCTTTGTTCCGATTGCCAGTGCAGTTTATTTTTACTTCTCCTATTAAAGTTAAAGTATAACATTTAGTCGAAATCAAACTAAAATATATCAGTCTTCCTTTTACTTGCTAACTAATAACATTGTTAAAATAGGCATATAAGTTTATTCATAGGAAGAGATTTTCTTTACTCCAATAAGCAATTTGAAATTCGATTAGTTTCTTTTTTTTCCATTAATACTTAACTGAAACAATTTCATTTCTTGTTAATTAATTCGAATTCCTAAAAGAAAAAAAAATCTTTACTTCAAGTCTTTATATGAGTACAAATTCTGTAAAAACTATATAAAATTTTAAGCTATATAAGAAGCGTATTATAGATTTACAGTATTTATTCGAATTTAAATCGCCATTGAATCTTAGCCGCTCTTCGAGTTCGCAACGCAGTTTTGTGAAAAACTCAAAAAGGGTGTAAAAATGTTTATAATTAACCGATATTTGCAATTTTAAATAAATTTAAAATGAAAACTTATAAGAAGAGAATAATTAATTTATTTTACCGGTATTAAATTTTTTTAAATATATACATACATCTGTTATTGCTCTAACAGTCAGTATCATATTTTTAGTTTCCCCATCTAACGAACTTTTCCAATCGAAGAACTGATTTCTTCGGCCAAAAAAATCGGTCTTTTAAATCGATATGTAACACTGAATCGAATAAGTGAATCGATATTTCATTCTAGAAAATCGACATTCTATTTTTTTCTGTTTTGGTAAAAATCATAAAATTATTTGCAATTATTTGTATGCACTATCTTTAAAACCCGTTATATTACGATGTTGGTGGTTAAAGAATTAATTAACTGGTAGGAACAAAACAAACCCTATTTATCATCACGTTCACTTAATAGCCATGATGTATATGAGTATCGTTGGATCATCGGTTCCTTGTGAGCACCTTTTTTCGATTGCCTGCAACGTTGCAAGTGATGAGCGGAACCGCTTAGATCCCAGTAGACTTGACAGACTGTTGTTTTTATAAAGCTTAGATATTAAGCATTGGAAGCTATAAGCTATATTATCCGTTTTCTAAAGTTTTTAATGTAACAAATACTTTTAGAAAATAAATGTCTTCTTTTATACCTGATACTTTGATATGGAAATAAAAATAATTGTAAGAATTTCCTGAACTAAAAAAATTCCCTGGTTTTACTGATAAGGGATCTTTTATTATGGTATCTTTCTTGTTTTTCATAAAATGGATTTATATTTACATTGTAAATGCAGACTTGAAAAAAAATCGATTTTTCAGAAATTGACCTTTTAGACCTCGATTTTTTTGTGAATCGATTCATCGGGTTACGATTCGAATCGATCTTTTTCGGAAAGAATCGCCATCCCTAGTCAAAAGGATGATAGCTATAGTATTAGGGTTGCCCAAATGAAAAGTGGGAAAATGCCATTGTGTCAAAATGATTGAGCTATAGTAGCGCTACCGAACATGGATATAAAGGGAGGTAGGATGTGTACATCGCATGCGATGTGCAATGATGAAACCTGTTCTTGGTAAAGGAAGTAGATCAAAAGTAATGTCGTGCTATTCAAAGATGCATCCATTTCGGAGCAATGCGTGGTAGCATGGGTTCTGATTGCGGTTTGTGAGCTTTGGATGCGGGCATCTAGCAATGAATGGAAAAAGTTTATGGTGAACACTGCTTAGTTCAAACAATTGGTGCAAAAAATTTCGTGAAGGATGGCAAACGGTACCAGATCTCCAAAACGGCCAAAACGTGTCTCGTGAAGCCCAGACAACCTTAACAAATTTCGTTGAAAAGTGTTAGAACTCCCACCGTACAATCTGGATTTGTCTCCCTGAATTCTTTCACACTTTTTTCCACTTAAGGAAGCATTACGTTTCCATTCGGATGATGAGGTGAAGGAATCTTTATTGGACTTCCTCGAGAATCAACCACAATCTTTCTACAGAGAAGACACTGTCGAAACGATGGGACTCGTGTTACAACTTCCCTGGCAATTTATATTGATTTGCAATAAAAGCATTCTTTGCATTCAGCTTGTCCACTTTTCGTTTGGGCAACTCTTATAATATAAAAGCAATTCCTAAGCCTGAGGAACTAAGATTGTATGATTAATTATAGTTTTAAGGCCAGCCAACATTCCCCTATATTTGCCTATACCACTTAGCTGCAAGGAAAAGGAAATAGTGTAAGAATAAGATTCCATAAACACCAAAGATAATAATCATAATATTAGAATTAATAATGCTGATAAAAAGCAAGAAATTTTAATGTGTAAGAAATTTACGAATATCTTCATAAAAGAGATATTAAAAATCTCCTGTGTAGAATTGTATGATAATTCAATAAGCATAGGAGATTTCAGAATTCTGAATTTCCTATCCTTCAACTTAAAAAATTCTCTTCATTCAGGCAAATGGTTTTATTTTTATTTGAAAACAACACTTGAACTCGCTACTTCAACCAATTGTTTACAACAGTGTGTTATGTTTCACAATAGGTGACTAAATCCTTTAAAAAATAGCTTGCGTTCGTTTTTATTATATTTAAAAAAAACAAGTAATATGAAGAAAAAAAAATTAAATCTCAATTCCTACTTAGATCAACAACAAAAATTTTTATTTTAGCTACTTTATATTAAATAGTTACAATTAATATAAATATGTATATACATAGGACAGAATCACAACATTAATTGGTAATTAATTTTTATTAATTATCACTAAAGTATCATATTGTCATCCGAAGCAATCGTGTATATAAAATTTCATTTTAACTGAATGCCTTAAAACGAGAGAAAAAAACCTTTTCAATTTTTGACATGGTCGCTAAGTCGCTAAAAATGATGTCAACGTGGCTGTGTATTTGTAATTCTTTAAATAATTAGTTTTTATCAATTAATTTTTATTAATTATAATTAAATTATTGTATTGTCATCCAAGATAACCATATATATAAAATTTCAGCTCAATTAAGAGCTTTAAAATGTATTTTGTTAACGATTGAAAATCCCACCAAGATAAATAAATAAATATAGAGAAAGTGTGAGCTAATAGTGTGTGTAGAAATTGAAAAAATAACAGTATTTTCGACATACAGTTCGGACCTTCATTTTACGAACCTCCTGTTTAGCAAATTTTTCTCTTTTGTGAACTTTTTCCTGGAACCAAGAACATTTTATTATTTTCTTGGTAAAATAACCTCCAAATAGCGAAGTGGATTTTCTGCTTAACCAACTTTTTCTCTTGTGATTCGATTTTTTTCTCCCTATTTTAAAAACATTTCTGGATATTGCAAATTTTTCTCTCTTTCAACGCATTTTATGCTGATCAATGACCTTGAACTGGTTTTATCAAGTGCCTAACTCACCTAGAGCGATAAATATTTCAGTAATTTTTCAAACAAAAAAACTCAAATAAAATTCACAGATTTTATCAGTAATTAAATTTACGATCGCATGCAGTAATGCAAGCGTAAAATTACTGGTTATAAAATAATGTATGTTTAAAACTACTAGCAGGCTTTAAATTAGAAAAAGTCATTAAAAACTTTTAAATTTAACCTAAAATTAAAATTATTTTTTAAAGTTGAAAATACAGTGTATTTCCGGGCAATGTTTTTTTCCTTGTTTGCCTTCCAATATTCTTTTTGATGCGTAAGATTTATAAAATAAAAATATGTCAATTTACAAAAACGTGTAAATAATTACTTTTTTTAATAATATATAGCTTTTATTAATTTAAAGTTGGTTTTATGTGGTTTCTAAAGTACATTAAGATGTAACTCTGCTTAAAGGATTTTCTATAATACGAACTTTTTTTCGGGATTTATCGATTTCGTTAAATAGAGGTCCGGCTCTACAAAAAAATTCAACATTTTTTTTTTCCGAATGATAAAACCATTTTATGCTTAAAACAGTGCTTCTCAAACTGTGGGGCGCGCCCCCACATGATAACCATAAGTGGGGTGCGCGAGCATATTGAAAAGTCTAAAACAAAAGATTATTTTAAAAAATTATTAATTTATTGAAAGTAAACAAAGAAAATACATTCTCACAAAATAAAAAATACAAATAACATTTACGCTGATATAATACACTTCTAAATGTTTCAGTACTGATCAATGTATTTTATAATTAATTTAACAATACTACGGTAAGAACAAGTTTAATAATTACCATTGAACCCACGGGCTTGTCATATATATATACGTAAAACAATATGCAAAAATTAACACTTATCTGGGTAATTTTTACGGTTTATAATTAACCCCTTAACTGCCGATTAAAATATACGTGATTCGCTTTCCAATGCCACAGTTTTGCACGTATGCAAGCGCATATGGAATAAGAAAATCCTCTGAAATAAGTAAATACTTCGCAAACACTGTCAAAGTCATTTTATTGTATTCAAAAGCCTTCGGAATAATTTTATGGATAGCAGTGTACAGAAAAGATGGTATTTTGGAAAGACGTATATATACGACCGCGGCAATTTACTCACTGGCTGAGCGAGACGTTTATATACGCCAGCAGCACTTAAGAAATAAAAGTCGTATTGTAGTTTTAGCGCCAGAGTATCGTATTATCGAATTTATAATGCATTGTTATTTATGAAGGGGGGCGATTAAAATTATGATTGAATATTGGGTCTCAAGTAGTGAAAGTTTGAGAAGCACTGGTTTAAAAGCTAAAAATATACTGATCAACGCAAGAAATATACAAGCCGATCGATTGCTATTCCTACATTTCCCGTGACATTGTTATCTCTTAGTTATCTTTCACATTTCTTGACTTGATCCTTTATTAATTCCCTCTCTTTCTTGACATTTTTTCATCCTTTATTTATCCTCCCTTGATTCATTTTTGTCTTTATTGCGGATGGCAGTGAGATTATTTTCTCCTCCATAAAAAAAAATTGTCGTTCAGGAAAACAGAAATAGTGTCTTATTAAGGATACTTCCTCATTTCCTCCCCGGTGATTAGTTCGTGAAATATCAGTGCCTAGGCCCTTGACCTCTGAATAACAAAGGTTCATGGACCTTCAAAACTGAATTAATTGCACTTGTGATTGTTTATTAAACATAGTAAAAATATTCGTTAAGACTGTCTTCGATTTAAATTAAAAAATTAAAATACAAAATCAGAATACTCTTTCTCTCTAGGAAACTTATTCAAATGAAAAAAAATTAAGTCAATTCCCACTTAGATCAACAACGAAATATTTTATTTTCGTTAACTTTTATTAAATAATTACAATTAATATAAATATGTATGTGCATATGACGGAATCACAGTATTAAGTGGCAAAATAGAAAGTAATTTTCCTTTCTATATATGGTGTCGGACGATTATTTTTGTTTGTTACTATTTATTCATTCATAAATCACATTCTTAGAAATTAAGACATCCCAGGAAGGATTCGCACACAAGACCTTTGGATTAGAAATCCCCCGCGCTATCCATTGCGCTACAGGGACAACGAAAAATTTTCCTTTCTGTATATGCTGTTGGACTACTATTTTTGTTTGTTACTATTTATTTATTTTCAAATTTAACTAATGAATTAATATTTAAAAAACTGGTATTGACAGTAAGTGTCATCCATTAAAAGTTTAAAAAAATGTATTTGAACTTGAATGGATGAATAGAAAGTGCTTTATTAACAATTAAAAATTTAAACAAGATATATAGTATATATATATATATAGGGAGAGAGTGAACAAATAGTAGAAACTGAAAAATTAAAATACAAAATCAGAACACTTTTTTCTGGAGGAAACTTATTGCAAAAATAGTTTGTAAATATATGTAATTATAATAATGTAACACATTTTATCACACTATATTAAATTTTTCAGTTTAAAATAGGGATTAACGTCAACCATATAATTATCATTAATGTACATTGCTTCTCGAAGGCTTTTAAGTTTGAAGTTTATTCTCCGAGACAACAAAAATAATTTCAGGGAAACCACGTTAAAAGTTATACAGTCGGACCTCTATATAATGAAGTCCCTAAATCCCGAAAAAAAGTTCGTTATATGGAGAATTCGTTATATAGAGGTTCATTTTTCAATGTACGTTATAAGTCACATAAAACAAATTTTAAATTCACAAACACTATGTATTAATATATAAAATAATTATTCACATATTTTTGTAAATTAATATCGATTTATTTTATACATCTTACTCATAAAAAAAAAGAAAGAAAGAAAGAATTGCAAGGAAACCAAGAAAAATGAATGTCGAAGAATACATTGTATTTTCAATACTAAGAAATTAATTTTATTTTAAAATTAAAGAATTTTAAGGACATTTTCTAATTTAAAGCATACAAGTAATATTGAACATTCATTATTTTATAACTAGGACACGAGACAACTCCATTGGGGGTGAAAGGGGATATCGAAGATTTTTCTAGTGAACTGGACAATGGGGGTTAAAGGTTGTACTTCTTGGATGAAACGGCCAGAACTCAATTATTCTAGGCGAGTTAGGATCTAATAAAATTAGTTCAAGATCTATGACCACTATGAAATGTGTTAAAGGAATAATAACTTCAAATGTTAAGAAATACTTTAAAAATAGGGAGAAAAAGAGTTCGTTATATAGAAAATTCCCTTCGCTATACAGAGGTTAATTTACGAAAAAAATCATGAAATGTTCAAGGTTCCAAGAAAAAGTTCACTACATAGAAAAATTCGCAATATAGAGGTTCGGCTGTACTAATAATTAGGCAATTGTCATATGTTAAATAAATAAATAAATATATTTTTTAAATAATTATTGCAAGGGCAAGTGCACGATGTAAATGGCAAGCAACGAGGGTATAAATAATCGGCATAATAATGAACCTAGTTTTCAAATGTTACTTTGATAATGGATAACAATGCCAAAACTCATCACTTGTATTAATTGTATAAATTCAGCTAATGTACCAATTAACAAGTAATATAGAAAAAAAAGAATTAAATTAATTCCTACTTGGTCAACAAAGAAAAACTTAATGCTAGTTACTTTTCATTAAATAATTACAATTAATAGAAATATGTATATACATAATACCACTTAATATTGTATATACATACAATATTAAATGGAAAAACACCGTTTAAATTAACATTAAAAACTTCTTAAACACATTAAATTTGTAGTTACATTTTTTGATAAAAGTTGAACATAATAGGTAAGAATTTATCTTAAAACCAGTGTAAAAAGAATGCTAACATCTAACTAGCATATGATTATACAGGTTAAGTTAAATCTTTATCACAGATTTAACAAAAGGTGTTTTATCTAATGTAGTGCTTCTCAAACTTTTAATATTTTTGACCCAATATTCAATCATAATTTTCATCGCACCTCCCTCCATACAAACAACAATGTATTGAATTCAATAATTTTTTTGACGCTAAAGCTACAATACGACTTTAACCGCTAAAGTGCCACCACCTTATATATACGTCTCACTCGACCGTTGCGTTAAAAGCCTCGGACGTATGGATACGTCTCTCTGAAGTACGATATTTTCTGTGCACCGCTATTGATAAAATTATTTCGAAGGTTTTGGAATGCGATAAAAGGACATTGTCAGAGTGTTTGCGAAGTGTTAACTTATATCAGAAGATTTTCTTTATTTATTCCCACCCTCTCTCTAATACATCACATACGCGCATGTAGGGGCAGAATGGAGGCATCGGGGAATGAATCTTGTAACTTTTAATCGGCAGTTAAGGGATTATTTATAGACCGTACAAAAAAAATTATCAAGTTAACTGGTAATTATTAAACGTTCTTAACTTAGTATTGTTCAATTAATTATAAAATACATTGTGCAGCACTGATGCATTTATAAGTGTATTATATCAGTGTAAATATTAATTTCATTTTTTTATTATGCCAGAATGTATTTTGTTTGTTTACTTTCAGTAAACTAATAATATTTTAAATGTTTTGTTTTCAACTTTTCAATATGCTCGCGCCCCCTCGTAGAGTTATTACGCCCTCCTAGGGGGCACGCCCCACAGTTTGAGAAACACCAGTCTATTGGTTCAGCCTTCTACGGGAATAATATCGACTGAACTATATCTCTTTAACTATAATTAATTAATTTAATTTAACTAATGAATTAATATTTGAAAAAACTGTATTAACATGATAAGTGTCGTCCTCTACAAGTTTAAAAAAATGTATTTGAACTTTAATGGATGAATAAAAAGTATTTTATTAACGATTGAAAATTTGAGCAAGATATATAAATATATATGGGGAAAGTGTGAAGTAATAGTAGGAATTGAAAAAAAGGGATAAAGTCTTCTAAATTTTGATAGAATTCCTTTTCTTTGTTTATGATAGAATTATATTTTTAGTTTACATAAGAAAATACATTTAAAAATTTATTCGTTTGGAACTGAACCGATATATTCTTTAGGTGTACCGGAATGAAAAATATTACAATTCGTAGCCCTGGAAATATCTTCCAATTTGTTCCACGATCATGTGGAGGTTTATGAAGATTGTGTTAGAGATTTGCCTCCCTTCTTGTCGTATCAGATAAATAAAACTTAAATTTTTGTAATTATTTGCGATTGTTGATCAATCCATCACCAACTTGGGCAACTTAATGAGTAAAATACCCGAGATTTGTTTGTGATATTTTATGGTGTTTACATCTATACACATCCGGCCATCACCAGTACTGTAGTGTAGCTTCAAAAAGTTCGCCGTATTATTAAATATTAATTATTAATTAATTAATTAATAAACACTCACTCACTACATTTACTTCAATGTCGGGTCCGATTCATAATCTTTCGAGTCGGAATCATCAAGGGTAGGTTGCGCAAACATTGGAGATTTCGTTACAGGATTAGAATTTATATTGGAGCTAATCATTCTTCAAAATGTAAGTTATTCTGGGGCAAATAAATATGCCCCAGAGAACAGAGTTCCAGCAAAACAAACACGGCAAATGAAAGGTATTAGTTTGATAACCTGCTTATAACAGATGTTGAAAATGTCCACCATTCATCGCTAATCCGCTTTGGGCCCTTGTTAGCAAATTGTGGAAGGTAGATCGAAGCTGGACTGCTGTAACTGCTGCAATCTCAGCAGAAATTTTCAGTTGTAGTTCTTAAAGATTTTGAGGTTTATTGCGATATATCTTAGACTTGAGGGCTCCACACAAAAATAAATCGTACACTGACAGATCAGGTGACTTGGGTGGCCAACTGGGGCCGAAATCAGACTGACCTTTGCTATAATAACTCTGTCAATAGTGAAGATTGTGTAAATGCGATCCATGTTTCGGAGGCATGTATGGGCAGTTGCATCATCCTGTTGGTATACCCTCTATTGCGCTGTGAGTATCATCTCTTCACCTGTGCACTAATCAGCTCACATTGAAATATCCTGCACTGAGATTTGAACCGGTTTCAAATACTTGGTGGCACACATACACAAGGTGTGCGCTAATCACATTCAAGAACAATGTTATCTGTTCGTCCAGACCACTTTTATTTGCCCCATCCTGAATTAAATTAGAAGCAGAAAAGGAATTTCAGTATATTACATAAAATATTTACTAAGCATATCTGAAAATAAAGTAACAGTTACTAATATAATGATAAAATAAACGGTATTAAGTGAAATAGTAAGCAAAAGATACGGAAAGAAAAGAAAATTCAAATTGATTTGAAATAATGGATTACTTTAAAAAGAGAACATATTATATTCGGATTTGAGAATATATCTTGTGAAAAATATGCCAGAAACTAGTAATTAAAAATAGTTCCTCATTGTCTTGTTGCTAAATAATTAGCTGAACTTGCCTTTAAGAAACATTTTCAGTAATATGTTAATTAGAGAGGCAAATATTTGTCATCACAAACAATTGACATATTTCTCTTTACAAATCTCACTACAAATTGATTCTTATTCTAATTTTTTTTTTGTTTTTCAAATCATAAACTAGAAAAATTCTTTAAATAATCAAAAAGTTAGACAAAATTAACATAAGATTGTGTATTATTATTAGCGGGAAACGGGACAAATTTCTTATTTCATTAAAATGATAGCTATTTCTTTATAAACGTCTTCACAGTAAAAATTCTACATGAAAGAAATTTTAAAAATTAAATTACCTTTAAAGTCATGTATATTCATCTATATAAGAGAAAATAGGAAAGAAGTGATAAATAAGTTAAGAATCCCTACTGAGATAATCTTTTGATTATACTAAAATGGTAGAAAAAGTAATAAAATATTAAATAAAAGAAGAAATCGAAGGTGTCAGAAATGTACGACACAATTTCCTTCAAAAGTATGTATTTTATTCCATACTATTGCTTCATAATTTAAATTTGATTGAAGTGTGTATAATTTTTCTTTTTCTTTTCTTCTCTCACTAAGTGTATTTTTTTAAAGTAAATATTTTTTTATATAAAAAGTAAAATTTCGTTCTGCAGTCATGAATTCGTATTATGAAAAGTGCATATATAAACATAACAAAAGTTTTATTTTTAAGATATCCGACTAAGTTCGGAACCATGATTTTAAAAGCACATAAATGGGTAATTTTCATGATATTTAGTGTTACTTAGATTAGAATACATGTATAAAATTGTTTTAGGAAAATTATGACAAAAAAAAAGTATTTAAATACTATATTTTGGTAAAAAAAATAAATTAGAATAACCTTTCTTCTAAATGTTCTCTGTTTATAAAAAATGTTTCTATAATAATAATATTTTGCTTATATAAAGTAGACTTCTCTGGAGAGTCTGAACTAGAGTTTTTGGAAAATTCAAATTATTTTAAAAGTTATCACCAATTCAAATAATTGTCGGCGTTTTTTTCTTAAAATTTCTCCCCTATGTTGTAGTAAAATATGGATAAATTCACTTCTAAGTTATATGTTTCAAAAATTCTAGCTCAGCCTCTGACAAAGGTCTGAGCTATGTACAGGCAAAATATTATTATAACAGAAGCATTTTTCATAAAAAGAAAATGTTTTGAAAATGGGTCATTCCATGTTCATTTTTTGTCAAAATATTGTACTTAAATAATTTTTTTATTGTAATACTATTCTTAAAACAATTTCATATTCATTTTCTAATCTAAGTGACACTAAATATCATAAATATTATCCGTTTATACGTTTTGCAAAATCACGGTTCCGAAAGTAGCCGGATACCTTAAAAAGAGGTAATTTGCAAAACATAAATTTACGATTTTTCAGAATAAAATTTTTGCATAAAAGATTTATGTGTTTATATATTAAATATGTTTATTTCAGACATTTTTGGGGTGTTACAAACGTACATCTATGACCCTTTAAAAATTATTTTTTATATACAAGTCTAAGAGATGAGAAATGATTTTGCAACTTTTCAAATTTAAATAACGTTGTTAAAACGCACTGAAGTTACTGAAAAATTACTAAATTACATTTTCTCTTACAGACAATTCGAAAGTGATTTTTCTTCCATAATTCGTAAGATATTTTTCTTCTCTGAATATCTACTTTTAAAAATAAAGAATAAAAATCATTTTATTCATAAAAACATTCATTGCCCTATGGTTCCTCAAACGCAATCATTCAATTCCTATTATTAGTTCACTCTCTCTCTATACATATATTTATTTATTTATATGTATATATCTTGTTCAAATTTTCAATTGTTAATAAAATACTTTTTATTCATCCACTTAATTTCAAATACATTTTTTTTACGTTTGCAATGGATGACACTTGGTGTTAATATAGTTTTTCAAATATTAATTAATAAATTAATTTTTTTAACTTTAAAATTATTCTGTGTTAATTCTGACGAAGTTAGAACTTGCACCAACAGATGGCACCAGTAAATGTTTCTAACGATTTTTTTCTTTGCTTCAAATATTTATATTTTTTAATTTGTAGTGGATGACACTTGATGATGTAGGCCTTATAAATATTAATTCATTAATTAAATTTAATTAACTGACAAAGGTTTTTTTCTTTGTTGACCTAAGTAAGAATTGACTTTAAAAGCATTATTTTTATATTAATTTTTTTATTTCAATACGCATTCAAAATATTAAGTTTCCTCATAATAGCATTATTCAAATTACCTTTAATTTTAAAAAAACTTTTAAACTTTATACATATGTGTTACATAAATACATCAATATACGATCATATAACTTCCTATTGAAGCAGAGTACAAGTGGAATAAATTAACTTTAAAGAAAAAATTAGTCATGAAATTTCCAATGGGATAACAAAAATCATTTACAAAAAATAAAATATATATATGTCAGGCCCCATGCCTGCTGGTAAATTAAGGAGGGTATCATCTCTACAATAACGTCTTTAGTTTGCTTCAATCACATCAAAATCCAACATAACGGCCTTTTGGCGAGCAACCGAGTAGAACAATAGACAACACTTCGGCGAGGAGTCACCAGTTTAGCCTTTTCGAGTATGCGTTCTCCGTCAGTGCTCACTCCGCCTTTAAATAGGCTTATTTACCCACAAATCCTTACGCAATGGTAAAGAGTTCGCCTCTATTTTCATTTATTACTTAATTTTAAGGCTAAACTTTTCAAACCTGACATATATATATATATATATATATATATATATATATATATATATATATATTTCTTTTTGCACAAGACATTCATACACATACAAATATCTTTATAATACACAGTGTTGTGGAATATAATGTAGAATAAATTATTGGACTCCTTTCTTCCTTGTTCTAATCGAAAGTTTCACTGCAGAATCACTGCGATTTTTTGCTTCAATATCACTATTCGTGTGTTCTCGGTTTTCCTATAATACTCTTAAAGATCTTTTGTGCTTTTTTCAATTTTTTCTTTAACTTTTCTCCTTTTGTTAACATTTTCTGTTGTGAATATTCGACCCGACTCAACCTGACCCCAACCTCAAAATCAACCAAATCTTAACTCGATCCTTAAAACAAATGTCCTTTTCTCCCAACTTTTCCAGAAAAGCCGGATTAAGAAAATAAACACAAAAATCCCTCCCTCCCAACTTTCTTAGGTTGCGTCCTTCCGTATCCGGTTAACTTCCCCCCTGTATCCTTTTTCCCTCCCCTTTTTCAACAACCCTCCCATGTCCTCCGCCCCTCCCTGCTAAAAAGTAAAGGACACTTGGCGCTAACCGCCAATTAGGTAGATAATTATCCCAGTACTAATGGAGACTCAACAAGGGTTTTAACGCTACAGTTTCAGACTTTAGTTTTATTTAGGTAATTAATTAATAATATGTCCTCTACTTTGCTCCACTTTTTTTCTTTCGCAGAGTCCAGCGTTTAATTGGATTTGTTCACGCATAAAAGAGAATCACGCTTTTCTGGAATTAGATGCATAAACACGTTTAAGTTACTTTTTCGAGCTCAAATGAGATTTTGAATATGGTATGTAAAATAAAATGGCGTGGTATTTTTAAAGGAGAAGAAATCCATGGGAGAAATTTTTTCCCCATTCATTTAAGCCTTGAAAAACATTTTTTGCAAATTTACTTAAGGCATATGAACATTTTGTTTGATAGTGGTTTTCTGGTTTTCACGTACCATTATTAGCTTGAATATTAGGTTCTAAAAATTCAAATAATTGTTTGATTACTTATCGAAATTGTGTTTAGATAAAAATGCATACTTTATTCGTAATGAATCAAAAATGAGCATAATAAAACGTTGAAAAAATAGGTACTTACGTACTATCGCAACCTAGTGGCAACATTTACGTACTATTTCTACCATATTGGCGACATTGACGTGCTACAACAACCATATTGGCGGCATTGAATAAATCCACGCGGATTCTGAAAACAAAATACACTGACGGAATTATGGAGCGCGAAGTCGAAAGGAAATAGTAAATACAGTCGAACTTGTATATATTGCGAATTTTCCTATATAGCGAAATTTTCCTCGAACCTTGAACATTTCACGATTTTCTTCGTAAAATAACCTCTGTATAGCGAAGTGCATTTTCTACATAACGAGTTTTTTCTTTTGTGACTCAATTTTTGTTCTCCATTTTTTAAAAGTATTTCTGAAAAAAATTCAAGTTATTCTCTCTTTAATACATTTTATGGTGGTCATAAATCTTGAACTGGTTTTATTAGATCCTAACTCACCTAGAGCAATAGAGTTCTGGACGTTTTATCCAAGAAGTACAACCTTTAATCCCATTGCCCAGTTCACTAGAAACATCTTCGATGTCCTCTTTCACCCTCAGTATAGTTGTGCCATGTCCCCGTGTTCTAATTATAAAATAATGTATTTTTAATATTACTTGTATGCTTTAAATTATAAAATGCCCTTAAAATTCTTTAATTTTAGTATAAAATTATTTTCTTAATATTGAAAATACGGTGAATTCTTCGACATTCTTTTTTCTTCTTTTCCTTGCAGTTTTTCTTTCTTTTTTATGGGTAAGATGTATAAAATAAATATTTATTTTAAAAAAGGTATGAATAATTACTTTTTTTAATACATGGTGTTTATGAATTTGAAATTGGTTTTATGCGGTTTATAAAGTTTATTAAAAGATGAACCTCTATATAACGAATTTTCGATATAACGAAATCTTTTCCGGGATTTAGCGACTTCGTTATATTGAGGTCGGAGACTGTAATTATAAATAATAATTAATCGATAAAAGGAAAAGAATAACTAATTTGTATTATTTGGTTTTATTTTACTTTATTATTATTATTTATAATAATAATTATTATATCATTTTTATTTTATTATTTAAGAATTCAATGAATCCCTGATTCGCAATTTAGAATTCCAATTTGTCGTAGAACGACTGCAAACGGAGAAGTATCAAAAGAAGTACGTGGTAGCCAATCCAATGCCCACAAACGCGAGCGAAATTGAAGTAACGAATTTGGTGAGTTACCTTGAAATTTGCCATGGTGGCGCGATACGTAAGTACCAAAGAATAAAATACTATAGAACAAAAAACATTTTAATTTAAAAAATTATTTTAAAATAGAATGTATACTTCTATCAAAGTGAAGGATATATGACCTGTGAATGCGAATAATTAAACTTCAAGTTAAATTTATGTTGTGGAGCCCAAATTGTATTCAAGCGAATTTAAATTGTAACCATTACAGTATAGAAATGTATATTCTTTAGATTCCATACGAAGTTTAGGGAAAGTTAAAAGAAAAGAAGAAAATTGGTTCAAAATTAACACAAGATATAGAAGTAAATTAAAAAAAACCAAGTATGGAACGCGAAATAAATTTATATACTCTGATAAATTAAATTAAGTAAAATAAAAATTCATTCACACATCGTAGAATATGATTCATATGCTTAATATTAATGTCATTTAATGTTATTATCTGAACAATTTTTGGGAATCCAAATTGCTTACTGTATCCGACTTCATTCGGAACAATGATTTTGCAAGAGGTTATAAATGAATAATATTTATGACATTTTTAGTGTCACTTATATAGATTAGAAAATGTATATAAAATTGTTTTATGAATAGTATTACAATAAAAAATTATTTAAGTACAATATTTTGACAGAAAATGAACATAGAATGCCCCATTTTCAAAATGTTCTCCTTTTGTGAAAAATGCTTCTATTATAATAATATTTTCCCTGTATATAGCTCAGACCTCTGTACAGAGGCTTAACTAGAATCTTTGAAATATATAACTTAGAAGTGGGTTTATTCATGTTTTGCGACAACAGAGGGGAGAAATTTTAAGAAAAAAACGCCGATAATTATTTTAATGGGTTGTAACTCTAAAAATAATGTGAATTTTTCAAAACTCATAGTTGAGGCTCTGTACAGAGGTCTGAGCTATATACAGGCAAAATATTATTATAATAGAAGCATTTTTCATAAAAGGAGAACATTTTGAAAACAGGTTATTCTTATTTAATTTTTTGCCAAAATATTGTATTAAAATAATTGTTTTTGTCAAAATGTCCTTATTACAATTTTATACATGTATTCTAATTTAAAAATGGTATGAAATTTTTTACGAAAAAAAGTTAAATTTCAAGCCATATCATTGACAAAATAACAACAAATAACAAAAGGCGACAAGTACCGTAAAATCCGGCGTATAACGCGCCCTTTTAAGACGAAAAATAAGATCGAAATTTACGGGTGCGCGTTATACGCCGGCTATAAAAATGATGCATCTAAAAGTTAAAATAAAAAAAGAAAGGAGCTTAAAATAATTAAACTTCTGTATATATGTATCACAAAACATTACTTATTTATAAGTAATAACATTCCGGTGAACTTATAGAGCTGTAGTTTTAGAACTGTATTGTTTTTTTTAAAAAAAATCCTGGGCTAATACCTCCAATAAATGACTTCAGAACATAAGAGATTTGCATTGGTACATTTCAGATTTCTTCGTAAAAAAAGTGGTGCGCGTTATACGGTGAATATACCTAAAAATTGAAAAATGCAGCTTAAAATTATAGGTGCGCGTTATATACACCGGATATTACGGTAAGCATTCGTGCAGCATTATGAACTATTGGTAGAGTGATTCTACAAAATGTATGGAACGAAATGGATTACAGATTGGACGTATACCATGTAAAAAGAGGACCGCACATCGAACATTTGTAATAGATAAAAAAAAAAACTTGAATACTTTTCTTTCATGTATCACTTTTTGTAGTTAATGTAGTAATTTCGATAACATGATTTCTTTTTAAATCGGGTCCATCATTTGTACTCCCCCTATATTATTGATTCGAGGATTATAATATACTCACTTTTTTTGTTTATATCTCGTTTTCATTCAGTTGTAAACAATTTTTTAAACTCCAGTTATAAATCTCTAATTGCCATTACTTTGTAAAAACTTTAAGTCAGATTATCATTAATTTTCGATCTCTTTTTCATTGAATCATTTCTCTTTATCATTGAAATTCAGGATTACAATACCTTTTTAAAAGAATTTACAGTACACATTAACCCAGTGCTTCTCAAACTTTCAATATTGGCGACCCAATATTCAATCTTTATTTTCATCACGCCCCCCTTCCTTACAATAACAGTGTACTGAATTCCTTACTATTATATTTTGACGCTAAAGCCACAATACGACTTAAACTACTTAAATATCATCGGCGTATATAAACGTCTTTCTCAGCCACAGTGTTAATTGCCCCAGGTTTATATATACGTCTTTGCAAAATACTATCTTTTCTGTGTACTACTATTCATAATTATTCCAAAGACAATAAGAGAATCGTGATAGTGTTTGCAAAGATTTACTTATTTCAAGAATTTTCTTATTTATATTCCTGCCCCAGACGGCCAGGGGCGCGGATGCGAGTTCCTACGTGGAAAACGGTTGGCAGTGGGGAGCGAATCGCATAACTTATAATCGGTAGTTTTGTGATAAAATATAAACCGTACAGATTATCAAGAGATAAGTGTTAAATTTTTATATAATTTTATGTATGATAAGCCCATGGGGTGACTGGTAACTATTAATCTTATTCCTTACTTAATATTGTTAAATTAATTATCAAATACAATGTGCAATATTAATATATTTACAAGTATATTATAGCAGTGTAAAAGTGTATTTTTTTATTATTATGTCAGAACTATTTTGCTTGTTTGCTTTCAGTAAATTAATAATTTTCTTAAATATTTGTCTCGACTTTTCAATATGCTTGCGCCACCCTCTTAGAGTTATCATGCTCCACAGTTTCAGAAACACTGCATTAATCTGATTATTAAACTTATTACGTCATTGCTTCTCAAACTTCCAATACTGGCGACCCAGTTTTCAATCATAATTTTCATCGCGCCCCCTCCATAAAATAACAATGTATTGATTTCATAAATAACTTACTAAAAACAACATGCTAAAGCTACAATATGTGATTTTAATTATAAACCGTACAAATTATCAAGATGACTATTAAATTTTGTGTATTATTTTGTATATGACAAACCCATGGGAGTCGCTAGTAATTATTAATCTTGTTCTTAACTTAGTATTGATAAATTAATTATATCAAATACATTATGCACAGTGCAGATGTATTTATAAGTATCTTATATCAATGTAAACGTGTATTTTACTTTTTTACTATATCAGAATGTGTATTTTGTTTTGCTTCCTTTCAGTAAATTTGCAATTTTTCAACTATTTTATTTTTGACTTTTTGATATGCTCGCTCTTCCCTTGTAAAGTTATCACGCCTCCCAAGGGGAGCGCACCCCACAGTTTGAGAAACGCTGTATTTCGTACTTCTTATATTAGTTTATCAACATTTTCTACCTAAAGCGTTTCCTGCAAAAGCTCAAATAACACACACACAATCCGAAAATTTATCCATATACTTTAAAACATTTATATATTTCGCATTGATCTCCGATTAAAGCTTATCAAAGTCATTAGACAATTGCCAAAACATTCGCACCGACTAAACACCCCAATACTCCCGAGCACGCGAAGTCCTACTTAAAAGCCATTGATCTTCAGAAAGGTACTCGAGCCCATGGGATGATCATCAGTTTAACGTTGTCTGCAATAGATCTATTCCTAATCATTCGGGTTCATGCACAAAGACCTTTTAATCCAATAATTAGAAGACCGTCATCTTTCAGCTGACCATAACTCTATATGCAGCGGCTGTCATTATTTAGGGCATCAAAAGGATAGCATCAGATTAAATTTGATCACGATGCGATGCTTCTGTGTAATCTGTATTCTAATTCGATTGACCCAACATACAGCGGGATGCTGTAGAGGAGTATTAGAGCGTAATGTATATTTGGCGAAGGGCGCCCTGGAGAAATCAAAATAAATTGACCTGCTATTGGATGATGAGTAGATATCCACGCAGCTTATTGGTTGTTGTTTTTTTTCTGTTGAAACACAACTTGAATGTGTTTATGTCTGAGGATTGGAACTAGATGAGAATTGAATTAAATCGATTGAAAATATTAGAACAAAAAATATGAAATTAAATTACCGTATTTACTCGAATCTAAGTCGAATCCTGAATTCTCAAAATGTTTTTGTGAAAAAATGTTGTCATCAATTCTAAACCACACTCTCGATTTTGAGAAAAAGTAAATAAGAAATAATAAGAAGTCACTATTTAATTTATTTGACTCGTATTAAAAACTTTTAAATACGTACATGAACCTATAATTACTCTAAATGTCAGTATCATGTTTCGAAAATGAAATCGTCACTCCCATTATCACAGCTGACTTAGATATTGGTGCCGGCGTCGCCGTGTTCCCACATGATATCGTCCCCAATGCCATCCAATGCATTTGTTATGCAAGATTTTTTTTAGAGAAAAGAATTATTAAAGACCGTTGAACATTTACAATTAAAAATTTTATCATTTTGTTTTAACCATCGACGCATATTTATTTCATCCGTGTTAAATTTTCAGTAACCGCTGCTCTGTTTCCGTTATTTTCTGCATATAAAATTGCCTCCCTTCTCAACAAAAAAAATTTCCTATATGCAAGCAAACAACGATGTTTTGAATAGACTGAATAATTGGAGATAATCTGCGGAATGGAATGAGTGAGTCAGTGAATATTAACGTCGAGCTGTTCAGCTACACGAGAGCTTTTGGCGACGGACCACGTAATTTTGAACCATGGTCAAGTGACGTGGACGACACCTGAGCTTGCACCCTCCTATCCTAACTACCACACCATACCAACGGGAGGACGCTTGAGCTCTCGACAGATTTAACGTGCATCGTTCCCCTACAAGGTAGGTCTTTAGTGGTACTGAGCCTCGAACTCGTGACATGGCCAGCCACGATCCGATACCTTGACTATTCGGCTACGGCGTCCACTCTGCTTAATGGAATAAGTCATCGATGCATGTGGCCAAAATGGATGGTTATATTTCTTCTTTTGAAAGGAGTTGAAAATCAATTTCTACCGTCCAACAAATCCTTTGCCTTCGATTGATTCTAAGCCGCACCCAATTTTCAGTAGCACTAACGCTGAAAAAATGGTTTGGCTTAAATTCGAGTAAATGCGTTATTAAATTTAATTAATTAAAATGAAAGGGAGAGATTATATTTCCTAGCAGAGAGAGAGTCAATTACTAACGTCACACCATAAAGTAATACGAGGGCTATTAACGAAATGCCCAAGGGAACCAAGCTCACTCGAAAGAAGTTTAGAACTACAAAACGATCCCGAGCGAAACAACCAGCCTCGCATTCAATCTTTATTGAACACAATCATAGTTCACATTTTATACAGTAGCACACATTGAATTTACATATTACAAATTAAAGGTAAATGAAATGAAATACATAGGAAATTGCAAGGTAAAAACATACAAAGCTAAAAAAAATAATAAGGAACACAAAGGTTAAGAGAAGGAAAAAGAATATACATTAATCCAGGATTCCAACGGGAAGACTTTAAGTTTCGACAGATTTAACGTGCATCGGCCTCTCTACACGATTGGTTATCTTCAATGGTACTAAGCTACTAACTGATACCAGGTACTAACTGAACTGGTACTAGGTACTAACTGAGGGCACGCCGGCCAAGAGCATGACCACTAGGCTAGCGTGGAGAGCAATAGAAGAAACAACTTTAAAAATACAGTTGAAATATTTATTTTAATAATTCGTTAATGAAATTTTGTTTTATTCAATGAAATTATATGAAAATTTTAAGAATGAATAGAACATTTATCTAAGAATATGTAAATTAGTTTGTTAATATTTTTCTTGCAAAGATCGAAAATGTTTCAAGTATTGCATGCTTTATATTGCATTTTTAATGAAGATGAAAACAATTATTTATTTAATCTATAATGAAGGGTTTATTAGGAAAGTTTTACTTAAACAAATAAAAGAAATGCGATTTAAGGATGTAATTAGACGAAAAATATATATTACACAAGAATGATCATATTGTTGCAAATTCGTGAGAGGGGAAACAGACGACGACTCCAATTATTTGAATAACAAATTTGTTAATGGACAAGGAAAAACAGATGGCTACACAAAAGTTAATTCAAAGTATATACACAAATAAATATTATAACAGATTGTTTACAGTAGTGCGAACCACTCTCGTTTCAAACAAACATTATAAGTTCCAGAAACGGTTCTCAAAACAGCTCCACTAGTAGAAACTCAGACAGATATATATAGTCTCTCTCTCTCTTATCACAGCAACGCTTAAGACTGAACTCTCTTCTGAACAGACTCAATCTTTGTGTCTCAAAGGTCCCTTATATAGCCTCATGGAAATTTCCGAAAAGGTTGATCCTAAAGACTTCACGATTGTTCCTTGGCAAATATCATAATTTCACCAAGCTTGTCACCAAGGGTAATAAAGTTACCAATATGGTAATCCTAGTCACGTTTTCTAGGGTTGCCATTACCTTATTTTTCAAGTTCGTTATAGGAAGAAAGTTTGCTTGTTAAACTCTATTTTCCCACAAGGAAAGTGTTACCGCGGGGAAACAACATTCGTGGCATGTTTCTAAATGCCAATGATTCAGTTTTCTGTAACTATATCATTCTTGGTAAAAAATATATTATTTGACCTATTTATATGTCTTATTACGTCTTAGTTAATATAAACTAAAATTTCAGAAAAAAAAATTAGTTGATTTTTATTTACATATGATTCTAGGAGAAAAACAGCTTTACAAATTAACACAAGTGATGAAATATAAAAAGTATTACTTTTATTATGAAAACAAATTTTTTTAATTAATTAAATTTTAACAAATTTAATCTAGAAGTATTTCTTGATATTCATTTTTCCGATTACTCCAAATAAAGTAATACCTGATGTTCATGGAAACCTACAATACTTAGCCGAAAATTATATTTGAAATATCAAATTCGTAGAGAAAATGTGTTGAAATCTTTCATGAATTGCAGCTCTACGTTGATAAAATATATTACATTAAACAGCAACTAATCCCCTCAATTGGAGTTAAATCATTTCTCGGATTCACTATGAAAGTGGTGTTTAAAGGACGAAATTTGCGCAAGACGTATGAGAGTTACATATTTTTGGTTAAATTAAGCAACCTTCACCAACTCTACTCCAAAATGTTAAATTAGATACACATATTAATGTCATTGTTAGAATTGTTTGCAAGTGTAAATGATGTGAAAATGCAAATTACATGCACTGAGGATTACGGCATTTGTGAAAAGATGCTGCAGTAATTAATCTACACCGAAATCATAGAGCAAAACAGGTTAGAACTATTCTTGGTCTCTAAGTATGGATTATTGTAGAATACCTATTATTCCATTAAAGTGTATGGTGTCCGGAAAATATGACGTACGTATTCAAAAACTAATTAAAAATAAGAAATCCAATTAAAATTTTATATTCCATGCAGGAAAAATTAAAATTTCTGTTTAATGAAATGCAAACTAGGTGGCGCAACGTCTTAATTTTTGAACATTGACGTTTCAAAATGGC
>BMAV01023463.1:398061-411490 GCA_019973955.1 Trichonephila inaurata madagascariensis
AAATAAAATATTTACCATCTATACTTCCAAAGAGAATTTTTATGTTCCCACTTAACATAAAGTTTATTCATTTCCATACTCTCAATTTAATACAGAAGGCAAACTTAACTTTCACACGGTATAAGTTATATTTTTATATTTACTTTTATTATATATTCATCTACTTTATTTCATTTAATATTTATGCTATCATCAATTACACTATGATAAATACAGCAGTTGTTTAACAGAATAATGAAGAACGCATATTGCCAGAGTTATTCTAAAATTGAAAGTTTTTTACCCCTTTTCTTTCTTTAATGTATATTTCATTCAACATTTCAAAGAGGATCGGAGAATTTTTGTTTTTCAGAATCATTTAGTTCCAAAAATTAAATTTTCAAATAAATATCGCATAATAAACACTTGCACAATTACTTCTAAATCAACAATACCAAGCACTGTTTGAATGACTTATTGACCCTTCCGCTCTTATCATTAATATTAAAACATATTGTTTATAATTTAGAAAGAAAAAAAATGGAATTTTGTTAACAAACTCATAGTAAAACCCTCCTTCGTCTGAAAAACATATTTATTAATTTTTTAATGAAATTTCCTCATTCCCTTTTCGTTATTTCCGTCGGAACAATCCATTTATCAACATTATTATGTAATCTCTTCTCAAGCAAAACGATGACATCCAAAATATTTCATGTTCTTTTGTAATCAAAATATTCCAGTTAATTTTAAACTTTAATCTCACAATTTATTCCACCTTCGCAACGCTCCACCAAACAGCCATTCGAAAAAGAATGACTCTTTCAATGTATTCCTCCATCTCTTTAACATCCGAATGTTTACAATTATAACCAATTGTTGGAAGACCTTGCTATAAATCAAAAGTAGGGTTCATTATTCGCCGTTGACATTCTAGAACATTCGGATCGAATCTCCAAACACGGTGCATTAAGATGAATCGTCTGCGGGAATTATTGGTCTGAATTCCAAAACCCAAATTAATGGTTTTGAAGCTAATAAACGAAACAGTTTGAGGCGAATGAATGAAAGGAATTTAAATTTGTTTGGTGCTGTGTGGCAAGGAATTGAGTAGAAATCTGAGTTTAAAGTTGTAACTCCTAAAGGATAATAAATGATTTACGTGTGAATTACATGTAGTAGGAAAATAACACAGTCTTGAGCTGAAATGCTCCGAAATTCATGAGTTACATAAGTCAGGTATAGGATTAGGAAAGCTTTATTCTCCTAGTTGTGCAGAATTTATTTCAAAACACTATTCAGATGCAGTAGGTTTTAAAATATACAAAGAATAGAGAATGGCACAGAACCTAGATTTTTCAAAAAGAACAAAACCTAGTTATCTCTATTAATCTGATTAATTACTAAAATTATTAATAAACAAAAATCAGAATACATAAACAGAGATGATAAAAAATTAAATGCTTTCAGTTCTTATGTATCTGCATCATCTCAGCCAAATTTGCACCACGCAAATCGCGCCGTCATAACAAAACTACAAAACATTTCTTAAGTGTTTTATTTAGAAAGTGGTTGTTGTTTTTTTCTTGTCCTAGATGGTGTAGCTTCCAGGCACCATCTCCATAAAACCAACAATTACCAAATAATCCAAAAATAAAATAGGATTTTTTACAGCTTCGTCAATAGTAAAATTCAAGCAATTAAGAATATGACTTGGAGAAGTCTGATCAGTCTTGCACATATGACACTCTGGAAAGACTTTCCGAAGTAAAGGAGTTGATGTGGCCACTACAAAAAGCTTGATAGAGACGTCTGCTGATTTTTAGGAATATTAAGCTAGCGACACCAACGAGGTCTTTTCTCAAAATACCAAGGTTGAGCAGGGGGTGTTCTCCAAAGTGCATTTAATTGTATCCATTTAATGGAGGATAGTTCTGCAAAAGTTAGACAAGTGTTTCTCCATAAGGTGTCAGAACTGGCAGACTTGGGCAATCTATCTGCTCTATCTCGTTACTATTCAATCCAATATGGGAGGCGACCCATTGAAAGTATATAGAGTGTCTAGAAGAAAGTCGAACCACAAAATCCAGAGTGTTTAGGCTTGCCATATCCCCAACAGTTGTCGAATGAGAAAGGTGCTATATAGTCGACTATCAGTTAAAATCCAAATGTTCCTAAAAACTAGTTCAGAAGCAGTGTTAATGAAAATCAATCCCTTATATATTGATATAAGTTAAGACCTAAAAACAGAACAGTAATTATTTCTAATCTTAATGTCAGATGTACCATCAGATGTCTCAATTTGCCCACCGCTTCCAGAAATACCACCGTCACCCATGCTGCCATCAGTGTAGATTTTTAATGTTGAACTTAAAATAGGAAAAGGGCTTTAAGGAGTGAGGTTCATCATTACCGGAAAACAGGCCCATAACACCTACCAATGAAAAAAGGATATGTTTCTTTAATCGCCTGTTATTGTGCGAAGAACGGAGATGAGCAGAAGTTCTGTGCTGGTCATTGTAGCTAAATAGCTTATTGTGTAATATTTTACCAGGCTGTAACTTCTTCTCATAAAAAGGGTTGGTAAGTCACTCTCATACAAAACAATATTATTATGGCAGCTATTACGCGAGGGCCATTAATTAATTTGAAAATGAAACATTCAATTAGGTTTGGGCGGAAAATGGCATGATTCACGTGGCGCAAATTTGGCTGCGCGGTGACGTTAATACGTAAGTACCATGTTTTCTACTTTCATTCGTGTTTTTAAAAGATCATAAGTATCAAACGAAACAAAAGATTGGGAGATTGGGATTGATATTAAAATCAAAGAAAAATGAAATTATATTAATATATATTTCAGCTTATTATAAAAATGAAGTAAACTTGTGAATTATATCGTACAAATCAATATATATCGCCAAATGTTCTTATCGATTCCGAACATGCACAAAAACGTATTCCCTTACATGCTTTTTTCATTCAACACGTTGACAAATAACTTGGCGAAGATTAAGAATTAAATAACCTGTTTTGTGTGTGAAAACAAGCATGAGCTACTGAAATAAACGAAAGATATAGTGACAACTAAATCCCGATGGTCGAGTGGTAGCGTATCGCTCTTTCACGCCATGGGTCCGGGATTTAAACAGGGGGCTCAAGGTCGGCTCAGCCCTTTATCCCTTCAGTGGGTGAATAAATGAGTACCAAGCATGCGTGGGAACTAAGCACTGGGGGTTTTGCTTCAAACTGACCATCTGACCGAAACATCTGAGCACCTCAGTGCACAAGATCATGAAAACTAAGATGGGCGTAGAAGGCCTAAGCCCTCCAATGGGCTGTTGCGCCACTGAGTTTAGTTTAGTAACAAATATTTTTTTCACACTGTGAAAACACAGCAAAATTGCATTCAAAATCGTGACAAATATATCATCATGTACATTCTGACACATAAATTTGCATAAGTACGAATCTAAATGCTCTTTGCCATATAGATCTGCAATATTTCTTGTGTTTTAACATAAATAAATAATCTTTTGAGAACTTACGTATTAGACAGAATTACTACATTGCGTGCTCCTCTGAAAAAATAGATCCCAAATTTTAACCCTTTTCCTTAACAAAGTAAGAATATTACAAGTTACAAACATTGTTATTATTTTCGAGTATGCGCAGTCAAGAATATTGTGTTTTAACATGTGCGGGAACGAGGCAGCCTATAGAAAAACATTTTTTCGAGCATGCGTGAACATTATTATTTTTTTTTTCAAAATGCCGGGAAGCGAATTTTCATTAGTGGCTGCATATTACGACATTTGGAGGTATATTCTGATTCGATCACGTCAAATTGATCAACAGCATAATATGCAAACACCAAATTAAGTACACCTACTGAAACCTCATAAAGTAGAAAATAAGCTATAATTATATTAAGAGTATTAAATTTATCATTTTTTATTATTCCTAATAAGCCAATTATGGGAATTTTCTTCCGCGAATAAGGGAATGTAACTGAAACCATACTTCTAAACTGAAAAAAATCCTGTTATTATACAAGTCCAAAAAGATGTAATGCACATACTTATTTAAGAAAAAACGTGTTTATAAAATTTGTATGTGTAACAAATCGGAATTAAAAAACATAAGTGATTATAAAACTAAAAACAGAAAACATTTAACTGTTTCGGATTTATCGTTTCCTCAAATTTAATAAGTAAAATTCCTGTAACACTAAAGAAAAGAAATTTGAAATTTGTTTTTTTCTCTTTCAGTGTACATATCAATTTCTAATACACATGTATTTGTTTTATTTATTACTATTACAACTAATAATTCTAACGTTATGAACTTTGGTATAAACTAGAAGTTATTGATACAAATCCAACAAGATACATAAAAACCGTAAAAGATAAAGATAAATTAGTAAGGACTAAAATACAATATCCTGTTACCTAAACTGCAATTTGAAGCAAGTATTTAAATATATAGCAAATTTTATGAAAAATATAATTTTTGATGCCAATACCTTTTATTCAAATTAACCAAAATAGAAAGTTTTTTTAATAAAAATGAAGCTTTATCCAATGCGACGTATTCAGAGAAAATTCTTACATCACAAATTAAATTTCATGGAAATCAAAAATTATTTTACATTCAATTAATTCTTACGTATGCTTATCTGCAATCTCAACAATGCTCTGCCATGCCTTAAATTCTTTCATTTCATTTTCAAACAAAGAAATGCTTCATTGTCGAATTTTTATTTATTTTTTTCTGTTTCAATTCGTCTTCCTGTATCTGCAACATCAAATCGTGCGTTAGAGTTCGAGTAAATATGATTTGCATTTCCACTTTAACCAGATGAAGGGAAAAAATCAACCCATACGTTCATTCGAAGTTAAAGGCAAAGTATCTTCGTTCCTTTCTACGTCATTTGTTTCTGATTAGTTTACGCTCGAAATGGAAAAAAAAAGGAATAATTTACACTGACTGCTCGGATTTTCTGCATTCAATTATGTGTATTCGATCCGTTTCCATCGAATTGGTAATAATAAGATTTGTAAGAAAGCTTTGGTTTCAGTCAAGAGTAAGTAATTTCCCGACATCTGATACCTGGTGCAATTATTTTTCAGAGTTATTTTCTTGTATTTTATTTAATTTTATCTTTTTCTTTTTTTAAATTTTTTTTCTGTTCTATTCCTTCTATTTTTTTTATATTTTAATTAATATTTTATTGTATTAGGAAGTGAAGGTAAATATAAAATATTCACTTTCATGGAGTTAAATATGACAAAATTTCTAAAGAATTTCTTTTATTCGAGTAGGAATTAAATGAAGCTCGCTAATCGTTATGTTTCTGAGGCGGCTTTATGTAAAAATTAATTCCATCATGTTTGTAATACTTATCGTTTGCAACTTGGACAAGATTTTAGAACAATTCGGGAGAATTTGCTTATATAGCATGATGCAGGTGAAAAAAAAGGATATTTTGCTATCCAGGCTATTATTTCTGTTTCAAGGCATATCGCTATGCAGACAGACACTTTTAATCTCGACGACCATCAGACTGCAAATAATTTATCGGTTAAATTGAATTATACACACAATAACAAAAGATAAAATGCTGAATAAAGATAAATGCTAAATGTAAAGATAAAAGTTTTCTATGAAGCATTTTTTCAAAATCAAGAATGGATATCACTCACTAACTGACTTCCATGGTTTTTTATTTAAAAAAAAACATTTCACAGTTTCTGGTGACCACGGTAGCTAACTGTTGATGGTTGAGAATTCGTGACCTCCGTTGCTTCTGCAAAGTAGTGGGTTAAAGTTCTAGTGCCACTGACAAGCGAACGTATATATTGGCTGAAGCACATTAAATTTGTCGAGGCTCAAAATCCACAGGTTGGCGTAGTAGCGTAGTATGGAAATTCGGAGAGTGGGTTGCTTGTTCAATTGTAATCCTCGTGTATCAACCACAACTCAAAATTACGAAGCACTTCGCTAACAACTGTCATGTTGCTTCAATATGTGACATTGGTAAAAACATAATCAATTAAATTTTCTGAATTCATACCTTCTGAAAAAAAAATCAAAATAAAATTTGTAGAATTTCTTTGAATTTTTAACCGAAATAAGTAAACATATTCAATCTTAATAAAGTGAGATTGGATTAAGGTATCCGACTACGTTTGGAACCGTGATTTTGCAAAAGCGTATAAATGAATAATATTTATGACATTTAATGTCACTTATATAGATTAGAAAATGTATATAAAATTGTTTTATGAATAGTATAACAATAAAAAATTATTTAAGTACAATATTTTGACAAAAAATGAACATAGAATGACCCATTTTCAAAATAGTCTCCTTTTGTGAAAAATGCTTCTATTATAATAATATTTTGCATGTATTCAGATCAGACCTCTGTACTGAGGCTCAACTAGAATTTTTGAAATATATAACTTAGAAGTAGATTTATCCATGTCTTACGACAACAGAAGGGAGAAATTTTAATTATTTCAATTGGTGGTAACTCTGAAAATAATGTGAATTTTTCAAAAATCATAGTTGAGCCTCTGTACAGAGATCTGAGCTATATGCAGGCAAAAGATTATTATAATAGAAGCATTTTTCACAAAAGGAGAACATTTTGAAAAAAGATTATTCTAAGTTAATTTTTTGCCGAAATATTATATTTAAATATTTTTTTTATTACCATGTCCTTAAAACCATTTTATACATGTATTCTAATCTAAGTGACACTAAATATCATGAAAATTATCCATTTATGCGCTTTTTTAAAATCACGGTTCCGAACGTAGTCGGATACTTTAATACATACCGTCGGTCTAATTATCAAATTGCGTAACTCCATCTGGGATGCTAATTTGATACAGTAGGGCTTGGCGCCAAGTTGTTGTTTGTGTTCACCAAGATAGGCGATAATATTACAATATGGTTTACTTTGATATTTTTATCGTGCGATAATGTGGTTGTCGTGTGGTAACGTATATTAGCGTTAGTTTTTTGCTTTTTTTCCGCTGGACCTCTGCTTAGCAAAAGTAACACTTTGTTACAAACTTCGTGTAATGAACGCTTAAAATAGTGCAATTAATTTATATCTGGAAGTGTAATACATTAATATTACTTTCTGTTGTATTTATTTTATGTTAAAATCTTGCCACCACCTCTCCCTTCAAAATCTAGTTTTATTATGAAATAAAAAAAAGTAGTCATTTCACTGATCGAAGAATAAATTAAAAGCGGAGCGCGCACTGAGGCATGGCGTAGACAAAACAAAAGGATTAAGGAATCGCGCCAAAAGTGCTTGGCGCGTTGCACTCCTATATCAAATCAGTAACACCAGTGGAGTTACGCAGTCTGATAATTAGACCGATAACATATAATACATAACAACATAAGAAAAATTTAAAATCTTATTGCTATAAAATATCAATAATTTATGCCAGTGTAATCAAAATTATAAAATTTTATTTAGACGCGGTCGATTTTTATTCTGTTTGCCTTTATAGATTAAACTGATTTGACTCTAAAATTTTCTTAAGTAGCAAACATTTATAGCTACATTGACGGAAAATAAAATCCCGACATAATAAGCTGCGCTATATAAACGAAATTTAAAACACATGTTTACACAACTGAAATAATAAGTTTATTCAAATTTCGTGTAAAACAAATAACACTGACTCTAGCACTATGAACATACAAATAGCTTTTTTTTCAAATACACGATGTAAATTTCATGAACATTATTTACTTTCCAGATCGGACAATATGAGCCCTATTTGATTGAATATTGTCTTTAAGGAAACGAGTAATGAGCCGTTTTAGAGCTATAACTCAGTTTGAAAGAGGCCGAACAGTATGACGACGTGATGATGGATTTGTTTTTCTCGATACTGTAGAAAGATTTGTCAGAGATTTATCCCCGTACTCAATTGTTGATAAAGTAGTCAAAGAAGGATACTTTCTCAATGTCGGTGTCAGGCAACCACACGGACCCCTCTTGAGAACACGAGAATTTCTTCTTCTTCTTTTAGATAATTATCTTATGTACAAGTCCCGCCCGAGATTGTACGTTTCTGAAGATATTTCTCCCCTCCCCAACTGATTTTGCAAAATCAAAATGGTCTTAATTAATGGTCTTAATCTTTGGTTTTAATCCGAATATACACGCGCATCAGTAAAACCATGTTTCTCAAAATTGAAATTTTTTAAAAAAAAAAAAAATACTTGAGAACTAGCCAAGGAGAAAGATTGATTTTGACCATTTTTATCAAATTCGATTTACTTGAAAAACTTAACTATCACTGAATTTGCTACAAAACATGTAAGAAAAAGAAACACAAAAATCCTACATCGTATTCTTATTATTTTAAGTCGTATTAATGTGGCAATTTTTACAATGCAACAAGTATGAAAAACTTGTAATTTATTTTTTAACATATAAAAAATGTTCCAAGACTTCGCAAGTTAATTTTAAACCGGGCCCACTTTCATTAAATCGTGTTCTGTATATAATTAGGAACCAATTTAGCAGCTTCAGACAAAAATATTCAGAAGCTGTTTGTTTTAATTGGAAAAAGTATATAACCCTCCATATAGTGTTACTATAATTTATAATACATAATAAAACACAGAAAATAAAAAAACGAAATCTTTAATAAGGCTTTAGCAAATTTTAAGATAAAAGTCCGGAGAGGAGATGCCAGCTTAGATGTCGTCCTTGTCTTTCTTGACCATGGTTTAAAACTACGAGGTTCGTCATCAGAATCTCTCGTATATTGTGCTATATTGTGTGACGTTAAAAAACATTCACTCACTTGAGAACTTAAGCAATCAATTATCTTGTCCAAAATGTTTTTTAAATAAAAGGTACATTTTTTATTACAAATAACTAAACATAATACTTAACACACAAAATGCAAAAATGGAAGACTTTTATTTTAATTTTTAATTTTAAAGTTCCCAGACTATTTTTTTATTTTGTAATTGTGGAATACAATAAATCCCTAAATGTTTGCTCTATATAAGAATGTTTCATTTTCTTAAAAGAATTTATCTCATACTTACAAAAATATATCATGTTCATGCCTCTTTTTCCGGATGAGGATTTTTTCGTGTGGGCATATATAAATAATCATACAATTTGAGGAATGGTGTAATACTGGGTCTTACATTTCAATAGGGACTGAGATAGGACCCTGTTCTTTATCGAATATTTTCAAAATTCCAAATTCCTACCTTCAGTGAAAAATTCGCACCATCACCTCAAAGAAAATCCCGGATGAGGAGTATGTCGGTACCATGGATAAACTGCACCTTTTAAAAACACTAGCAATAATAATCTTACCATAAGAATTAAAAATTTGTGCAGATAAAAGATGTAAAGAAGAAAATATTGGTGCCGTATGCTGTACGGGCAAACCGGTTGTGGCTAGCTTTTGATAGCCCGTACGGTGTACGGGCAAACTAGTTAAGGGGTACATACTGATACAGATTATATTTTTAAAATAGTAAGTCTATCCCAGATGGCAATCCTAAACTATTGGCTGGAAAAAATGTCTTTCCAAGATATTTTTTTTCATATTTAGGGCGAAAATAAATTTATAGTATTTTTAAAAGGGAGAACTCTTTTGCAGATGTACTACCATTTGAAAACTGAACAACACATGCAAGCAAATTTCACACAAACGAGCATTTTATATTCCATAACTTAATTCTTTTATAAAACTTCCCTCGTTCGAAATGGTTCATTTTATAAAAAATTCCACCGATATAAGATTTAATTTTTAAAAGTTTTGCATAAGAAATTATCCACTCGTATCTTCACAGCTCCGAATTGCTGAAATTCGAAAATACGACTGTGCTTAAAGAAATATTCTTGAAATATCGTTAAACTCCTCAAAAGCGGGAAGAAAATCCAATAATTTCTACATGATTCTCAAGGTAAGCAGATAGTTTTCAATCATACGCACCATCTGTTATGACGCTCATCTTATATGCGTATTGTCACAGTTGTAGAGAAGTCAGACATTATTTTATTTTCAGAAAGTTTCCTCGATAAATGGTTCCTCGAAAATCTAGTTAGGAAATGTTTCTGGGGTCCAATTTTCTGCCTTCTTTTTCTGCACTTCCTACCACATTTATCGAATTTTTGAGAGAAATTTAATTTACCTAGTCATGTTACGTACATTTTTTTCCCTTCCAGAATGAAAAGAGGTTGAAAAATATAGAATTCCATTTACTGTATTTCTTTTCCGAATGTAGTTTTATTTTTTATTTTTTTTTCTATATCGAATTTCATACTCTCCGAAAATATAAAAGTTGGTTAGTTTTAGGGATAACCGGAAAAAGACACTTATGTGTTTGTTCCGAGGGGAGAAAAAACGTCAGCACAATTTCATTTTATTCTACTTTCGTAAATTTGCGTCTCCTGTGACGACTGGAATTGTGTCTCTAGGAATTCAGAAATCTGGATAAAGCTATGAAAACGCTTCACTAGAAAAAAGGAATATCAAATTTTCGATGTGATCTTTCTTAGTTTGCACACATAAGACAGATAAAAGGAACTTTCATGAGGAAAAATACAAGAAATGCAATAATATTCCGATATATAAAGACAAAATATTCTCAAATATAAACTATATGTACTATTTTATTCACTTTGCTTTTATCGTAAGAGTTTAAAATTAAATTATGAATTACAGAGTGCATCATTTAATGCAGCTTTCTCTACGCTTAAAATGGTACGTATTATCCCTTCCATGCTTGGCGCGGTACATATGTTGTACCATTAATTCTTATTCATTTATCGTATGGTGGTACATAAAACATACCACTTGTTTGAATGCACCAGAAATTGGTGCTAGAGGGTACATTCTCTGAACCACCACAGAAGTCAACTCTTAGCAATTATTCAAGTTTCCAACAGATGTCAGAGCTTAATTGTATGCAATGGGTTTATGCATTTCATTCTTTGATCAGCTATGAGTTTGTTGAGTGGTATTTCTTGGAAGTGACTGTGTTGTGTATTTTTAAGTGTTAATGAAAGGGATTCGTGTGATATTTGATACAAATCAGGTAAATATATACATTATGTAACTAAACAAGTCAATATTACAATAATTAGTACCTCACATGTGCGTTGCTAGTATGAAAATATGAGTCCAAAAAATGTACCACCATGCTATTGAAGGCTCTCTTCTGTACAAATACAAAATGCATTCCGCTTATTTTTTCGAAATAATGGACATGTATATTCTGCAAGAAAGTGTTCTTTTTCTCTTAGCTCTATCTGATTAAAATAGTGATATGAATTGTGTGGACAGATTTCATTAACTTAAAGGTATGTATGAGATAGACAGAAAAAGTAATAAATGGTGACACAAAATTTTCTGGCACTTCATAGATGCCAATGTAGTCCATGCATATGTCATCTATCGGGAAATAACTCTTCCAAAGTTGAGCTCGAACGACTTCAGAAGAGATATATCCAGAGATTTTGTCAGTTCTGCATTTGTAACTTAAAGAAATAAGCGTCGGGAAACCAGTAGAAATGTTCAGATGAAGAAAAGAAACCATATGTTCCCCCAAAAAACATACCTGGAGAGTTCTACTCACCAGCCAGAAGGATCCCCGCACGAGATGACGATGTGCTGCTTGTAGCACAAAAGCAATCCAAGTTAGTGCAGAATGAATGTGTTGTTTCTGCTAAATTCCATTGCGCTTAGGGAAGAAAAAAACATGTTTCTAAGACTATCATGCTACTTGAAGCGTGGTGGTACAAAATATGTACTACCTACTTTTTTAAAGTTTGAATACCCTTTGTTTGTGAAAAAGTGTTTAATATTATTAATATGTACCAGCTTTTGTTCTATAATTATAGTTTTGAGAGGTTTATCTAAAATATTTATAATTATTTCCCTCTAGTGCATTATTTTTGTTAAAAATTCAGCGCGTGAAAGAGTTAAGGTATCCGATTACGTTCGGAAGCATGGTTTTAAAAAAGCGCATAAATGGATAATTTTCATGATGTTTAGTGTCACTTAGATTAGAATACATGTATAAAATTGTTTAAAGGACATTATGACAAAAAGAAAGTATTTAAATACAATATTTTGGCAAAAAATTAACTCCGAATAACCTTTTTTCAAAACGTTCTCCTTTTATAAAAAATGCTTCTATAATAATATTTTGCTTATATAAAGTAAAGACTTCTCCAGAGAGTCTGAATTAGAATTTTTGAAAAATTCACATTATTTTCAGTTACCACCAATTGAAATAGTTAATGGCGTTTTTTTCTTCAAATATCTCCCCCCTCGGTTTTAGTAAAATATGGATAAATGCACTTCTAGATTATATATTTCAAAACTTCTAGTTCAGCCTCTGCACAGAGGTCTGACCATATACAGGTGAAATATTATTATAATAGAAGAATTTTTCATAAAAGGAGAATGTTTTGAAATTTAGTCATTCAATGTTCATTTTTTATCCAAATATTGTACTAAAATAATTTTTTATTGTAATACTATTCTTAAAACAATTTTATATACGTTTTTTAATCTGTGACTCTAAATATCATAAATATTATCTATTTATACGCTTTTGCAAAATCACGTTTCCGAACATAATCGGATACCTTAAACAGTCGACTCATTTCTTCAAATGAAAAAAACGTTCCCAAATAACGCGATATGCAGCCAATAGTGGAAAGCCCTTTTCGTACAAAATTCAAAACAATAATAATGATGACAGAATTTGGCGAAGTATTTTTAAAGAAACGACGTCCTTTATTGAGTGAATTTGTGGATGACGGTATAATATGTAAGTACCCTTAAAATATATGTATCATAAGGGTTCTTGGTGAACCATATTGTGATATCAATCACCCTTCCATTTTTCTAGAACTAAAAAAATCTGTAAAAATATATTTAACGATCACTAAACTACGTATACTTTTCATTACTTTTAGAGTGTTTAAAATTTGAATGTCTATATTCTTGATTAATACCTAGACTTTATACAGATTTATGTTTTTAACAATGACAATACTTTATAAATATAACTGCAAATAGTACTCTTTAAGAGGAAATGAAAATAAATAGTATGAGAGAGAGAGAGAGAGAGATACTTTTGTATTTTCAGAACCACAAAATAGCAGTATTGAAATTTTTTATATATTCTAAACAAGATCTTTTGAGTGAAGTATGCATATTTAGAGTAATTAATGCTTGGGAATTTTTTACTTAGTTACTTTTAAATAATTCCCAGCAAAATTAAATTTAAATATTGCCTAATTTCTGTGTAAATTTTCTTTTAAATTTCGAATGAAATTTTTTTCCTGTTTCCAATTCTTACTATTAGATCACTCTCTCCCTATATATATATATATATATATATATATATATATATTTATTTATAT
>BMAV01023463.1:411590-426632 GCA_019973955.1 Trichonephila inaurata madagascariensis
TATATATATATATATATATATATATATATATATTTCTTGTTAAAATTTTCAATCATTAATAAAATATTTTCTATTCATCCATTCAAGTTCAAAAACATTTTTTAAAATTTGTAGTGGATGACACGATGCTAATACCGTTTTTCAAATATTAATTCATTAATTAAATTAAAAAAGGAATAATTAGTAACAAACAAATTAATAGTTCAACAGCATATACAGAAAGGAAAATCGTTCATTGTGTCCCTGTATCTCAATGGATAACGCGATGGACTTCTAATCTAAAGCTCGTGGATTCAAATCCCGCCTAAGATGGCCTAATTTCTGAGAATGTGCTTTTTTTTTTACTATACTACTTTATTAGAATATTTAAACTTTATTAATGAATAAAAAGTAACACAAAAAAAATAGCCCAACACTCTATATAGAAAGGAAAATCGCTTTATATTTTGTCACTTAATATGATAGTTCTGTGCCACATGTATATACATATTTATATTAATTGTAATTATTCAATAAAAAGTAAGTAAAATTAAATTTTTCTATGTTGACCTAAGTACGAATTGACTTCAAATTTGTTTTTATATTATTTGTTGTACAGGATGTGGGGTTTAGTGGTACAAACGCTATTCGGAAATTGATCTACTTAATAAATGTCTATATTGACTATTAATTTTTTTAATAGAATTCCTTTAATTAAGACACAAAAATATCAAAAGTCATTTATGCTAATCGGATCAAGCACGATAAAAGATATAAAAAAATATTATTAAAAGGGCTTATTAGGAATCGTAATTTATGCAAAACCCAATTAACTTCTATGAAGATCAAAATACCACGAGAATTAATCCCTCTTAAATAGGCTTATTTAAAACTTTGCATAAACTTTTTGGTATAATAAAGCTTGTTATATAAAAAGTGGAATGGTCAGCAATCCACTTTTTTCCAGACATTAAATGCACATAAGATAAGTATTAGTGTACATATATTTCCATAAACTAAAACTGTTTTAAAGTTTTTAAAGACACCCACGTGATACTTATAATTAAAAATCCAAAACAAGGCACAGATTGCCTAAATTATTGAATTTAAAGAAAATAAATATTTTTACCTATGCTTATTACAGGCATTCGAATGATAAAAATTCACAAAATTCTTAAACTGTGGTTTGTAAAAAATACAACACCAAGCAGGAATCATCGGAACGAAATGAAATTGGCAGCAAATGTCAATTACAGGATGTTATGCAAAGTAAAAAAATTTCAGAGCCACCACGCATGATGTAGGCAGTGCCCTCTGAGCTGATGCTGAAAGCATATAAAAAAGAGGACTGTAACGGGACGTTTAAAATCCTACACGGTTATTTGTTAGTGGCGCACGTTTAGTGGGACTTAAGAAGGTCTCCACGACGAAATAGGGTGACATTTCAACTTATGGAGTTTGAGCGTAGGAGAATCACATCGGTCTTCGTGAAGGCGGATTTTCCTGCTGCGCGACAGCAACTCGTGAGCGGTGGAACAGTTCTACAGTGATTATAGTTTGGAAACACAGTGGACGACGACCGGACAACCCGAAAAACTGGTATTGAACGACAAAAGGGGACATCAGTGTGGAATGAGAGACATCGGCTTTACATGGAGAGGAATGACCGCATAGTTTCCTCCAGGCAGTTGGCAGCCCGTTTGTTTACTGCAACAGGTGTATTAATGTCAGCTTCGTCAATTTGTCAACGTCTGCTATACCGTGGACTGCGTGCAAGGATTCCCTTTATATATGATATCCCTCACGGCAAATCATCGGCACCCATAGGCTCATGAACATAGAGCCTGGTGGGCTGATTCCTAAGAAGTAGTCTTTTCTGATGAAACCTACTTTAAATTGTGGTACCATGATAGCCGCATTCGTGTGTTAGACGTAAAGCTGTCTTCGAGAATGTATTCTCGAACGTCATAGTGGCCGAACACTCAGATTTATGGTCTGTGGTGTGATTTCGTATGATGGATGATCTCAGTTGCTATGAATTGAAGGTAATCTGAATAGCAACATGTACGTCCACACATTTCTAGGTCCCGAAGTCGTCCTCTTCCTTCAAGGCATCTCTGGAGCTATCTTTCAACAGGATAACGCACACCCACATGTAGCAAGGAATGTTCGAGGCTTCTTTTTAGCCAACCAGATGCAACTTCTTCTTTGGCCTGCTTATTCGCAGGATATGAGTCGCTAACTGAAAATGAGTGAGTTTTGTTTGGTCGATCTCTCGCTTATGATCAGCGTCCTACAGCTTCAAAAGACGAACATTGGGTGCGTATATAAACAATATGGCATTCTCTTTCACATTCAGGCTTTCAACATCTGTTTGACCCCATACCATGTTGTATAGCAGCACTCATGCAGCGCGAGGTGGGTACACCAAATACTAATTTTAGACACTTAATATTGTTTTTTTTTTTTTTTTTTGTTTTGACTTTTTTTTTATTTAGTCATTTGTATATTGCATTTCATTTAATTTTAATGACTCCTTCATAGTTTCGCATTTTTTACAAACAGCAGCTTATGATGGGACAAATTCACGTGACGTCACAGTCATATGATAACTGCAATCACAGGCTTTCAGTCAATCAGTTTATGCACTTCGCTATTGCCAACTCTTGCTTTTTACAGAAACTTCCTTTCGAAAAGTACACACATATTTGCCAACAATAATAACGTGCAAAGGTAAACAAAATACACGCATACTGTAAGATTTTTTTTTAATTTTGAACAAATTTTTGTGAAGAGTCTTAATGCTTAAAAATCTTTACAAAATTATCAAATTTTAAAATGTATCGGAATTTTACAAGCAGAACAATAAGTACAAGCCTAACATCAGTTTTGAATTCAATTAAGAACACGTGATAACATTTATCACGTGTTCTGATCACATGTGCATTTAGCCCGTTGTATATTGATGTTAAAGTTGAATTTTGCGTTTTACTTTTCGTTACGTTCGTAAATTCTAGTTGCAATTTAAATTTTAATAACTATGAAGTGACATGATAATATTAAAATTTCCCAAAAAGTTTATCTTAACAGTACAAAAATTTGCCCTACTTCTTTTATAAAACATATATTTTAAAATTAGTTCGTTTCTACTCATGTGCGCTATTATTGTTTTAAAATATGTATTTCTTACAGAAAACTTTTTGGGTAAAAAGCAAAAACTGGCAAACATGGGTGAGATGTATAAATTTATTAGCTTGAAACGTGGGATTACATTTCTCGCGTATCAATTATGTCTAATGAATTGAGCTCACTAACTCTAAATTTCTAGAGACAAAATTCTGCATTATATAAAAATGGACTTCTACAAGTTTCTACTCATTGCTATTCTGTAAGTCTTTCAAAACAATTTGCCTGTATATATTCTACTTTTAATTATTCTATTGCTAAACATTATGTTTCTTACAACCATATATTTGAATTCTATTTTTAATTATTCTCCCTTCTGATTTCTTTGCACAGTGTATGGTTCAGCATCCTTTATGAAAAGAATTTTTTAAACTTGCTTCTTTCGTCTATGCAAATGACTACATTAATCAAATAGTTACGGTCAAGAGCTTCAATTTTGGGGAATGTTCAAATTGAGCATCTGTTCGAGTTCTAATAAAAATTCATTCGGTTTTAAGTAATGGAAGCAACACCAATAAATGAAATTGAGCCTAAACGTTTTCAAGAATGAAATATTTCTCAGTTGTACCATCCTTCGCACTTGATATAAAATACCGAAATTACAACAGCATATAAATCAGAAGTAATTCTTTTCTAATGCAAAATGTTCGGTTAAACCTTCAGATGATGCCTAGTTTTGAGAACACATTGTTCTTCTGAACTGGATTTTCGGATAAGCTCCGTTCTCCTCCTTTCTCTCAGTGACTGACACTACCATATGTTGTTGAACAATGACACGAAGATAATGTGCTGTTCACCTGCTCAACAATAGGGATCATTGCTGTTCAGAGAGTAGGAAACAAAGGGAAAATATTCTATGCCTCTTCATCTGAAAACAAGAGAGTTCGTTCAAGGAGCTGACAAACAACACGGTATTCAAAAGCAGTTGACAGGGGAAAGAACTCCTTGGTTGATTTCTGAACTAAGCTCGTCCTTTAAAAAACTATTTCTTTCTGTTCAAACATCAACCACCCATGCTTTAAAGGTTAATATAGTTATAATTAAGTGTAAAAACGGAGATTAGAAGAGTAATAACTTTTATTTTAATTCGAGGGAAAAATTATTATGATATGAAAAGAATTTTTACCAATTAAGTTATAATTTTTGTAACATCATCTTACTAAATCGGATAACTCGGCAGTTAAAACGGTAAAAGAACAACTGTAATAAAAAAAATCAAGTAACTCTAATTACCCTTCTTGCTTTTATAAAAATTTTAAAAAGTTAAAAGTTTTTCGAACTTCTTTTATACTATAAATAATAATTTAAAAGCCTTGTTAAAATATGCACATTCACCACATTATTAAATTATAACTCGCTAAATGATGTCTTCTGTAAGATATATTTTTTGCAATATTGTCTTTTTTAAAAAAATTAAATAAAAATAAAAATTCAGCATTATCTGTTAAGAATTTGAACAGACTATTTCTCATGAACAAAAATAATTACATCACCATGAAAGAATTTCTGAAATACATTTCTTATTGAAAAAGAAAATTATGCACATTTCTAAACTTGACTTTTATTTAAAACAAAAAATATAATCTTAAATATGAATTATTAATATCTTATGAATTTTACTGTATATGTATGTAAACAATGATTGCATTTTGGTTACATATACCTTGTAAGCGATCCTAATTCTCTGGATGAAATGTTTGTCAAAATGCTCTGTTTATGAAACAATCAAACACCCTCCTTTTAATCTTAGAAAATATTTAGCATTATATAACATGCAAGTGGCTCAATCTTTTCTTTATATGGGAAATCATTATGTACCTTCAAATTCTTTAGTATAATACCACAAATGTCACATATCTTCATAATTAACTATTTATCAAAGGACTTTTCAATTCACGTTTATATTTCCAAACAGAGATTAAATTTTTATGTCAACAATCCATTTTTGAAAACTAGAGCTCTGGAAGAAATGCTAATTGAAATACAGGGTGAACCAAAAAACCTTGACCTCATTATGAAAATCCATTGCGATATAACCCTTTAATATAATAATGTAATATTTGCAACATTAGATAGATAAGTTTTAGTAGGGTTTTTGCAGTAGATGGCGTAAATTCTCCTTCAGGAGTGACTCAAAGGAGTATTTGCAAAGATGATATAATTTTTTTGCCGAACTGGCGTCTATTCCAGATAAAGCACTATACGTGCTTTGAATTTAAGAAACAAAATCGCCTATTAATGTTCAGCGTAAATTTCTACATCCATGGAATCAAATCTGGTTCAAAATGAGTGAAATAGTACGAAATGCTTAACCCGGAGTTACTCGCACCTGTTTTTGATACCGTGGTTACTCGCGGGGTGTAGAGAACACCCCAAACTTTTAACACTCGTATTTAAGTAAGAAAAAAATTTTAAGTCAATTATGATGCATATTTATAAAGTGCAAGATGTTTTTTGCATTATACAAATAAAATTATTAAATGTATTGCATACAAATGAGACTAACATTAATTTAAACTAAACATACAAAATTTTAATTTTAAAGCACATAATTTTATATTTTTTCATAAACCACCCACACAAAACGTATATACCAGTAATAAATATACTTTATAATTAATGAGATAATGATTGTAGAAATAAGAAAAATAATATTTTATTCATTTTCCAAACATTCAGAGCTGATTGTATCCATATGCTCAAATGCTCGCAGGGAGTTCTCAGCGCCCCAGATAAACTTTTGAAGGTCGTTACGTTCCAATCGTCCGAGTAACAGTGATTGCATCAGGCCTGAAGGTTCAATGACCTAAAATGTTCAGCTACAGAAAAAATTGTGGATCTGCGCATTCTTTTTGGAATCTTAAGAGGCTTTTTTTGTTGATGGGGTGCACAGAACACCCCGCACGAGTGATCGTGGGTTAAGGAAACAGACAGCGTGAAGGTTCTTCCTAGAAATGGCAGGTCTAGTGTGAGTGAAGTAATTGATGAACACGTCCGACAATCGTTTCCATGGAATCCTGTTATATCAACTTGTGAATCATCAAGTGGACTTGAAATATCACAAACCAGTTTGGTAAGAATTCTACGTAAAAGGTTTAGGTTATATGTTTATAAAGTGCACAAGACACGTTAAAGAACTCTTAGCGGGAACTGGAATTTAGTTTAGACATTCTCCGAACTACGAAGGGAGGCACACTTTAAAATTTATTGAGGTAAGTTGCTTTCCAAAACATTCCCAATAATACTTACAATATGCCGTAAAATCCGGCGTATAACGCGCACCGCCGTATAACGCGCACCTATACTTTCAAGCTGTAAAATTTAATTTTTAGGTATATTCGCCGTATAACGCGCACCCCCTTTTTTTATGAAGAAACCTGAAATGTACATGCTCAATGCTGTTGTTTGGAAGTAATTTAGTCGAAGTATTATTCCAAGTTTTAGAAAGAATAGTATATTTCTCGAGCTACAACCCTCTCAGTTTATAAGGAATGTCATTTCTCTTAAGTAAACAATATTTCGATATATGCAGAAGTCTAATTTTTTCCATGCTCATTCTTTTTTTATGTTTAATACTCCAACTTTCATACCCGGCGTATTACGCATACCCTTAAATTTCGATCTTATTTTGGGTGTTCAAAGTGCGCGTTATACGCCGGATTTTACGGTATACAAGCAAACATATATCTAATTATAACAGTCGGAGCACAATAAATATTGTTATGAAAATCAGGATTCAAGGATTTTATACAAATCAGTCACAAAGAGCAAGACAGTTGAGTGATGAAAACATTTGTCGAAAAACAAATCTTGAAATACTAGATACAGTACTCAAATTCGCAGACTAAATCTCGGAAGACCTTCACATCTTCCACGGTGCTCATACACATTTATCACTGTCTAATATACAAGTATGTTCAAAGATTATTCGCAAGCATGCGCTCGTCCTATGTAACAGCCCCTAAGTAATAACTAATTTAACTACTCTTTAAGAGTCAAAACAATAACTCAGTTTCGGGGAGAGAATCCTTATTTATAGGCCTTACGCGCGGATTTTTCTCGAAAAATCCGCTTCTGTCATAGACGGTGATATTAGTAAATTTATCTACTAATTTCTAGAAGCTGCCAAAAATGATCCCCAACATGGTCGCCAAGTAGCCAAAATGGTCACTAGTCGCGAACATGGCCGCCAAAAATGATGCCAACTTGATTCTATCGCCAAGAGTTCGCTATGTTTCCATTGAATCGCCATTATAATGTAAGAATAATGCGAATTTACAGTGAATACAACATAGAGTAATTAAACAAAATTTATAATCGGAGCAAAACTTTCGGTTTATCCCGTACTTTTCAAAAAGAAAATAAACTTGTGAACTAAATAAACTAAATTGAGCACACCTCACAGAAAATTAAGAGTGTAAAACTTTCGAATATTTCTTTATAAAACCATTTATATATAATTCATTTTACATATGTTTTTAAGAGTATAGAAATCTGACCTGTGGAGGACAAAAAAAACATCAAACTACCTCCATATTACTTCTTGGCATCTTTATTTCAACTAAACGACAAATCGGCTATAAAAATGTCCCCTGATATTTTATATTGATGTAAAGCGGGCAGTGGACAAATTCGTTTTTTCTTCCTGAAGGTGCCCCATTTTCTTTCGCCTTTTTTATTCCTCCCTCCTAAAGATTCTGACGCGAGGGACTCATAGCGAACGAAAATGTATATACTTGAGGATGAAATCTTTCCACCTTTGAACTTTATGGCCATAATTCATCCTTGTTACCCACTAACCCCAACCTACTTTTCAAAGCCCCAGCCTTAGAAAAATCTTTTTATCAGTTTCTTGCCGAAGAAATATCAAAATTATAATTGTGTTTACTATGGAAAAATAAAATTGATTTTTCTTTGCCTCTTCAAATATTTAAGTTGAGCAAAAGTTCTTATCTTTTTTTTAAGAAACTTAAGCTTCCTCTTCTATTTTATATTCTTATTTGAAGAGCTACTGTATAGTTTTCTAACTTTTTCTTACGAAAAGCTTTGTTTTTGCCTTTTTACTATGACTTTTTTATGTATATGTGTCCCACTTATAGTGAAAACACCAATGCAATAAATATATTTAGCGAAATATCAATTGGTCTGTTCATTTTTTGTTGATACTTTTTCAATATAGTTAAAAGTTCGTGGAATTTTAAAACCTTCTTTTATAATAAATCATTTAAATAAAACTGACTAAAAAAATCGTTTGCATGAATTTATTTCTTCTAATTAAAATGATTTTGGAAACAGCTAATACAAGCATCAATAGCTTTCTCACTACCGTCATTTTTTATTTATTAATTCTTCTACTTTTTAACTAAGGTTACACAATGGATTTTCTAATAAGTAATTACACAGCTTTATTTTTTGATAGTTAATTATTTTCTTACATGATTTTTCATTTAAATGAAATTCTTTCGTGAAAAAACGCATTCATACTTTGTTTTATAAAGAACATTCAAAGTATATATTTCGTCATGAGTTAAAAAAACATTTTTAACTGGAAGACGACATTTTTAGTTCAATAAGATATTGTGTGAGATTTGACCTTAAAATTAACGTTCTTTATCCAAATAGTTCTGAATTTGTAGAATCCAGAATTATAAAAGATGGACAAACATCTGGAAAAAGTAATTGGAAACAGCGATAACTCGCACTTTTGACAGCCTACTATGACTATTTACCCGCCATCTGGACTGAAGTAGGTTGCTATATATAAAAAAGAAGCCGAGCAATTGTGTTTTAGATATAAATAAAAATCAAAATATGTAATATATGTAAATATCGAATGTGTTTTTTGAAATTATTTTTAATATATCTTTTAAAGTTGGAAATTATTCTCTTTTTCATATTATTATCGTCTGCTTACATTAAATAGTTTATGTAACTATAATTTTTCGTACTGTTTATTTTATTTACTAATATTTAATCGTTTGGTATTATAAGTTTTGTTGCAAAAGTTGGCATCCTTTTTATAATGAATCTCGATGTGAGAATTCGGCCGTTGACTGTTAGAATTCGAATTGAAATTGAATATTTATTTTTGAAGCGTAATTGAAAAGGATGTTGCTTTTATTAATTGATTTCATTAGATTTTCAATTGTTAAAGTGTTTTTTCGATGTTTTTACTTGTAAATATGTGTTACTTCATATTTGTAATTCAAAAGTATATTCTATATTTTGAATTGGTTAGTTACACCATACTTCGTACACTAAACCACCGAAGCAAAACAACCAATTGGTCGAAGAATTAAAGCGATTTTTTTTATTTAAAAGACTTCTTGAAGTAAACAACAAAGTGAAAAAAATTGGAAGGGAATATAAGTCACAATTAAAAGATTGCAAATTTAGAAAAAATTACCTTATATATAAATCTTTAGAAACTTGCTTATATCTTCATCAGCTACAATGATGCTTGGTGGCGTGAGTGAATGAGTGAGTGGGTGATTTTAGGGTTTATAGGCGCAAGAGCCGATTTCGGCTATATATATACTGCGCCAAAATTTTGTTTTATATACTATAAAATTTTAAAGTTTAAAAAACATTCAAAAAAAAATCTTAAAATTTCATACAAATAATGCACATATACAAGTAATTCATTAAAAACCACGTTTAATACCATGTAGTGTATAAAAAGTAAATTTTAAAAATAAAAGTAAATAGATTTTCGTGGGGATATCGCCCACCACGTCCGATAAGTATGATTGTAAAATATCACTTTCTGTATCTATTCGAGGTCAACCAGCGTCTTCTATCAACTTTCTTTTATTCTACTTCATTGACATCATACACAAGCATGTCCTCATCTGACATGTCCTGTAAAGGTGTTCTTTTTGAGGGTTTGCGAGGCGTCATTTGTGTATTTATATTTTTGGGGTAATACTTCTGTTAGGACGCTTTTTCCTGCGAGTTTTTGACGTTTGGTTTGCAGTTTGGTGTGTAGAAAGTATGGTATTGGATGTAGTGGTACTGGTTTCAAGAGCAAGACTTGACTTGTTTCAGCTGGTAAAGGTGAAAACATTGATACTGTGGATGAAGAAAGTGCTTTATTAGATGACGATGATGCAACAGAAGTACATAGACTACTAGATGTGGCGGAAGCTACCAGCGTCTTCTATCAACTTTCTTTTATTCTACTTCATCGACGTCATACATAAGCATGTCCTCATGTGACATGTCCTGTAAAGGTGTTCTTTTTGAGGGTTTACGAGGCGTTATTTTTGTATTTATATTTTTGGGGTAATACTTCTGTTAGGATGCTTTTTCCTGCGAGTTTTTGACGTTTGTTTTGCAGTTTGGTGTGTAGAAAGTATGGTATTGGATGTAGTGGTACTGGTGTCAAGAGCAAGACTTGACTTGATTCAGCTAGCAAAGGTGAAAATATTAATACTGTGGATGAAGAAAGCGCTTTATTGGATGAGGATGATGCAACAGAGGTGCATAGACTACTAGATGTGGCGGGAGCAGTATATGATGTTTTAGTTGCGACAGAAGATGTGGATAGTAAGAGGTGTGCCCGAACTGAAGTAGACAATTTCGTAACTGTAGGAATTCTGGAAGACATAGTTGGTTTGTAGGTTGTTATAATAATTTCAATGGCTTCATAAAGGCTTTAGTAATTTCAATGATGAGCAAACTATTTTTGTAATGGTTTCATTCGTTTGGGTTGTTGTATTTGCAGTTAAGGATTTGGCAACCTCAGCGTAACTTTGGGATAAATGTAGGGTTAAAAATTTTTTTGCTTCTAAATATGATATATTTTTAATAATTTTCAATTCTTGGATTTGTTTTTCTGTCTTCCACTTTGGGCCTTGTTTTGAATCGGCAGAATAAGGCTCCAGATTGCAATCTAAGGACGCATGCCCAACAGATGCACATCTCGAGCACGTTAGTTGACCACGGTAGTAAGTTTGAGAGTTTCCGAACCTTTGGCACTTGAAACCACGTAGAGGATTGGGTACATAGGGACGAATTTTACAGTTTAGATGGTGGCATTTTTATATAGAATCGTAATTCAGAACAATATGAATATCTTTTTCCTCATCAACCTCCTTTGTAGATTGTGTCCAATAACGTCATTAAATACTAAATTGGGGAAGATTGTTGACATCAATTATTAGCATATTCACCTTAGTAATTTTTTAATGAGTGCTAGTTTTTTAAAAAAGGTAGAATAAATAAAACAGAGTAAAATAAATCTAAATGAATCTATCAAAATAAAAGCGAAAGTCTGCAAAACAGTTATGGGGTTCTTTTATCCTTTAAAGAAATTTGTACATTATTTTTGTTAAAATGTTAGATTGTAATTTGTTAATTCTTTTATTTTTTTAGTTCCCTTGGAGTCGGTAAAAATCTCAATGGACGAGTTACTACATGTGTATTCCCATTAATATGGTAGCACGCTTAAAGAAGCGTATATACCTTTTTTAGGGACAACATTGAAATAAGTACATATTTTTTTTTCATTCTGTTTGTAATACTTGTATGAGTTATAAATTGTTTTAAATTCAAAGATGCATAAAAATATGTGAATAAAAATGCAAGGTTCTTATATTTATTTAGATAACTTGTATTAAAAAAACGCTATGCTTGATAGCCAAAGAAACATTTGACTTTCAGAATTTCAGGTTTTCAACTTTCACGCGATTTTAGCCAAGTTTTAAATTTTAGAAGAGGAAAAAGAACACAATATGGAAATACTGATTACATATATAGGATCTATAATTAGACAAATAAAAATAAAATTGAGATAAAACCTTTACTGTTTTTATTTTATACAAATACTATTATCTGAAATAAATGGAAACAAAATACATCCAATAATAAAGTGTAGTTTGAATTATTTGAATCAAAATACATCAAATTATTGAATCAGCCCAAAACTGTTACTGTTAAACATTTCCAGATATGTTTATATATATATATAAAATAAATTTGTATAATATTTCAAAAACCAAAAATAATAGATAATGAACATAACAAGAAATAACGTAATAAAAATATAAAAGCAAAACATGAAGATCGAAAAAATACTAAAAAGGAGCTATAAAAAAGAACCTAGCGAGTCAGAATGCAATTTCGGACTTAGGACCGAATAAGTGGGGTTAGACTAGTTTTAAGGTGCCAACCTTCCCCCTTTGCAACTCGGTAGGAAAAACCAAATAAAATAAACAAAAATTCAAAGTATATAAAAAAAATTCAAAGTATATAAAAAATAAACCAAAATTCAAAGTATACAAAAACTCACAGAGAGTATGATAAAACGACTGATTAATATTCTGAAACAAATTCTCCCCAATTTCTTAAAGCAGGAAAAAAAAATATTATTAAACGAAATCTTCCTACTTACAGATCCTTTTCCAAGAGAATCAAGAGTCTTGGGTATCTTTGAACGTATCTTTTGAACTACCTTTTACACTAACCAGCATAGATAGATATCGAGATAGATGACAATCAATTTTGGTAGGCTTTGAATTGGTTGATTGTCAAAAATGTAAATTTGCTAGGTTCTAATTTGGTTGGTTGTCAAAAATGTGTAAGATGTTTAAGATGTGTGTGGAAAAGATGTAAACTGTGATATGAGTGTTATGATATAATCTTCACAGCAAGACCACTAACATGCTGACTTTGAAATCCTATTGTTGTGTGGTGGATTTGGAATCAGAAGTAACAAGACAACTAATATATTTGTGATGAATATAAGCTCTTAAGAAGTTAAAAGGGTATTCATGATCTAAACAACATTTAAAAAAAATTTTGATATTATTAAATTTATCTATTTTGTGGGTAGTTAAGTTATCATTTCTAAATAAAAAATTCAAAATAACATTTCTGTAAATTGATAAATGCAAGTTACTGTTCCATACAGGAATTTTAATTATATGGAACTTAAAAGAATCTCTTTTGTCAAAAATGTTACTGACTACATTATTGTTAATTAGATGCAAATCTAAATCCAAGAATTCTACCATATTAGAGTTAAAGTTAGTTTTAAGGAGGTTGAGATAGTCGGGGGGGAATGTAATATTTGGTTTATATTCATTATTTTTACCAAAAATTATTAAATCATCTATATAACGATAAATCAAGTAAGAATCATTAACAATATGGTCAATTTCAAAAAAATGTAAATACAGGTTCGCTAAACAATTACTAGCTGGACCACCCTGAGGTAATCCTTTGATCTGTTTATAAAGATTCTGATTAAATGCAATGAAATTCTCTTTTAATACGAGGTTAACAAGAATATCGAATTCCTCTTTTTTCATTGAAGTATATAGCTCATATTTATCATAAATTAACTGTAGAACCCGAATCATATCATCAATATCAATAGAATTAAAAAGGTCCTCGAAGTCAAAGCCATGCATGGAAAAAATTAACACATCTTTAGTAACTCTGGCAATTTCTAAGCTATTTTTAATTATTGCCGTATTTTGTAAATTATCAATTAAATTTTGTATTGTACCCATTAGTGATACTACGAAATTTTATAGGGCTTTTATGAAATTTAGGTGTTAAAAAAATGCATGGATATTTAATATTATTTAGATGAATATTCAGTCTTTTGTTCAAAGCTAAAAGACGATTATCATCTTCTCTATTACTATGAATTGATTTTTGAAATGCATTATTATTTAAAATGTGATTATTTAATATTTTACTGTAAAAATATTTACAGATTATGGCATAATTAGCAGAGACCTTATCAACATATGTAATCACGAAGTCTTTTTGGATATTTTCTATTGATGATTTAAGATCTTTATACATAATTTCATTTTCAACACTGAAATCTAATTTTTGAATTTCTATTGCTACATAAGATCTAAATTGATTAAAAGCCTCAATTGGCATTCCATATTTAATAGCAATTTTAAGGTAGAATTTATCTAAATCCTTTTTGATTTGTTTCATAACATTAGATTTATTTTTTGTGATCATCAATCTAAAACCAGTACCTTTTTCCATAAAATTTCTCAATAAATCATCTTTCACGATGCCAAGGTTTCCCGTGACAATGTGCTGATGGTAATCATCAATATAGTCCCGATATAAATTGCATTTACATTATTCTGTACTAAGGAGCTCCGAGATTTGATTATAATTAAATATAAATCTACCAAGTTTCTTGTTATATTTGAAAGCCTTTTTAATAATAATATTTTTAATTGGAAAAAAGGATTGATATTTTTGAAATATACCAGAAAAATTAATTTTGTTAAAGGATTTATTCATAAATAATAATGTACAATATTCTATAGTGTAATTTTCACTTGCATCTAATTTAATATTCATTTTTTGTACTAAATAGTTATTAAGGTCTCTAATCATATGCATACCATGAGAATCCCTAAGATTACATTTGTTTAAAATATCTGTCATAATTTTAATTTCAGTTTTATTCATGCCAAACATAAATGATTTAATTAATCCTGTGTTATAGTTATCATCAAATTTATTAGCTAATTCTAACATAGATTTCCTGAGGGTTGTCATGTCTCTAGTAACTCTTTTTTTACGTTTAACTCTTGAAATTCTCGCAATACCAATTTTATTACTATTACTATTACCAATAGATTTATCAAAATTCGAAATATATAATGAATCCCTGGATTTATGTTTAAAAGATGGCAAAACATTTCCGCCATTCCAGACAACATTCAAACCATAAGGATAATATGATCCAAATGAACCTATATAAAAGTTTTCGAACCATAGTCTCTGTTTAATGTTAGGTACTATTTTAAGTATATGTACAGTTATGTTATTGAATCCATGTTTATTAAAGTGCCCTATCTCTATCTTAGCCTGGTTTTTATTGTATTCAAA
>BMAV01023464.1:0-18293 GCA_019973955.1 Trichonephila inaurata madagascariensis
TATTATAGGCCCATCAGAAACCCAAAAAATGCTGAATTGTCCCCCCATCCTAATCAATTTTCTGTCAATTTTGAATTTTCTGAAAACTTTATTCAAGAATCTAGTTGAATCAATAAAACATGGAGATAGAAGTGTTCTTGCGTGGGGAAATCGGAAACAGAATTAGGTAATTTGTATTTTGTTGATATTGTGAATCATGAGTTCTTTTTAAATATTTTAAAGAAAATTTTAAATTATCCCTAAATTGGATATTGGAAAACGACTTCATTTTTTAACAAGATGATGACGCCAGCGCACTGACTCAAGTACCCCGCGCATTGTCCCTGTCACAAAACTGTCCCCTTTTTAAAAAACACCTCCTCAATCACTTTAACCCAGCAAAACATATTTGGAAAATTCTGATGTAGAAATACAAGCACAAAATGCAGTAAAAACAATAATCGAAAATGATGAAAAATCGATGTAGAAATTACAAAACTGATTAAATCTATACCAAGACGCTTAAAGTGTTTGGACACTAAAAGATATCTTACTAAGTACTAAACTAAGAAAGAAATACAATATTTAAAAGCTTAGTTGAGGATTTTGTTAAGTGTCGAAGACTCTTTGTGGCGTAATTTTTAGTAGCTTTTTGATAATTAATATTTATAAAAAATAGTTATGCTATTTTTTAAAAATAATTATGTCATTCCATTAAGAACAAATTCCAGATATAAAAAATTTACAGAGAGTTTTACTATATATTAGTTTTTATTAGTTGAAAACATTAAATTTTATAAGAAATTGCAAGTGTACGAACACTTTTGTGGCCCACTGTATATATCATCTGCGATATTACGTCATTAAAAATAAAAGCTTCTACTTCAAAACTTCATTAGCTGTCTCTTTGATACTATAACCAAATAAAAAACAATTTATTTGATTTGCTGTAATCCCATGATGAGAGATTTTTTTATTACGTTTTCTCTTCAAATTTAAAACACTTCTCTTTCAGAGAAAAACAAAACCCAGACCCATAATCAGAAAAATTTAGGGAGATAAAAAATTCATCACTGTTATATTTTTGAAATATTGTACATTAGCCAGAATGTATTTGCTGCGGTTTGACCTTCGAACTTACTTTTACGGTTAGTTACGTTCCTGCTCTCTCTCTTATGTATTTATTTTTTCATTTAGGGAAGTGTAAGTAATCTATTTCTGCTGCGCTTTTTTCCTTGTAAAATATTTCTATTATTTTTGGAAAAGCACAGAGTGCACTTTGAAGGATTACTTGGCAAAGATTTATTTTTATGAGTATTCCCAAACATATAAAGCATAATGAAAAACGTTTTACACAATTTTTTTAAGAACATCCATATTGTATTAAATACATTTTTAATCCGGCAGCGGTCACGCCGAGCACAGAGTGCACGAAATCGGTAATTCTGTGTGTGTGGCAAAACTGTGTAATTGTTACCAATGACCCTCACACTATCCTCCTGTTTGACAGTCTTAACGTGAACTAAAATATATTTGTCACATATCTCCCTCTTTTTTGGGAGTGACAAACGTTTTTTTACAATCTTAATGTACTTGTTTTGACTTAGTTCCCGATGCGATCACTTTTTTACAAAATATTTCTTGTGTTCCTGCTACATCTTCCCCCATGAATAACTTAGTGACTTTGATTGCCTTGTTGTACGACTTATTGTGGTTTGGTAAATGAGCATGTGATGAGCAGGTATATGTTTGGTAAATGATCGGAATATATATATATATAAAAAGAAATGGGCATCTTTGAACTCTATTGAAAGATATTAAAACTGATAAAAAAAAGTGATGAATCTGCTGAAATAATGCATATTAAAGTAAATTTGAGAAAAGCGATGAAAACATGAAACGAAAGAAAAATTTTAAAATGCTACCAAATGAACTCCATCAACTAAAATATGAAGCCATAAGTATCAGAAGACACACTTTGCTTTGTCAAAAACACACAAGCAAGCAAAAGTTCAACATGCTATTTGTCGAACATCAAAGGACTGTAAAATTACAATAACGAACAAAATATGACAGTTTTGCCTGCAAATAACATTCCTGTAATGTTAGCTAAAAGTGTCTGCGGTTTGTGTCTTTTTTTAAGGTCACGCACATTTGAAACATTTTAGTTCAGTTTTCTTGGATTTGTTCATAAAATTTTCAAACAAAACTTGTAAAGTCCTTGAAAGTAGGCAAGTATATATTTTCTCTTAATTAAACTATTCACTGGAATTACGATTTTTATTATGTACTATAAAAACAATTATAAAAAAAAGGATTGGGGTGACTCAATAACCCCTCTCGACCATTAGTATCGAGTGTGCGCCTGCTCCAGGGTTAAAACATGTTGAAGTCTTTTTCGCTTTAAATATTAAAAATAATACAATTATTTTTCATCGGAATTTTATGTTATTGTTCATTATTCAACATCAATTCTAAATGCTAATTCTGTAAGGCTTAAAATTACAGTTCACTTAAAACTAATTATAATTTGAGCAATCATTTAAAAAAAATCATTTTACATTTTTGTAAACATTGTCGCGCACTTGGCTTTACTCTCCTTACAATTCAGTGATTATATCTCAATAATGTTTTATTTTCTTAAAAATGAACTCGTGCAAAGAGCGGGTACTTCAGCCGGTATACTTTTAATATTATCTGTGTGTGTGTGTGCTTCACAGAGTATTTTATAACTAATCAATTAATACTAAATTAAGAACAAGTTTAAAAAGTATTAGCGACTTCCATGGGCTTGTCTTGCAGAGCAAAGTTTTTCAAGGTAATGCTTATGATTAGAAATTGACCCTCTGAGTTATTTTTCTATATTTAGCTGATATCTATATTTTGTCTTCTAAGATCCGATTTAGAAATTAGAGAAAGGAAAAATAACATAATAATTATCATATTACTTTTTTTTTTTGCTTAAAAGTAACATATAAATATTTAATACTTATGTTATTAATTTGTACGGTTTGTAATAAAAAAAGATTTTAGCCTTACCGTCAAAGAGCATTATTGTAGCATTCAGTACATTATTAATGTATAAGGGGGCGTGATAAAAATTAAAATTGAAAGGGGGCGTCAGTATTGAAAGTTTGAGAAGCACTGGTTTAAGTAGAGTGTAGTTCATTACAATTCACACACAATAGAACTACTCAAAATCAGTCTTTCTTAATCAAAAGAATCTGCTCTGGTTATTTTTCTATAATGCCTGAACAGTCCTCATTAAATCATATTTGACATTTATAAAATACTCTCTAATCTTCAGATGGTGGTTTAATTCTTACGTTGATTTTATCACAAACAAGCCACTACATTTTCTATCGCTGTAATAAATACTCTGCATTTTTCAACCCTTTTCCCAAAATTAAAGGGAAAAGCAAAAATTTGTTTTTACATCCTTCGAATCTATTATTTACTATACCATTCATATTATATTAAAAAAAGCAAAAGAGAACATTCGTCAGTAAAGGTTTGTTCTAGTTGAAAAATCCTAAAATTGTCCCAAGCCTAGCTGAAGTAGGTTTACAAACACCTTTCTAGAAATGTTAGGCACGCAATATATATAACATAAATGAAATACAAATATAAACATTAAAGATAAGCGGTAGAATAACTTGGAACACGGTGATGACGTCGTTAACTTACCTAATCAAATTTTCACAATTTATAAGTTTTGATTTTTCTCAAGGATTAAAGAATAAAAAAAAAGTAAGTAATGATTTTAAACGCTTATTCCCTAACACGGCAAGTATCTTAGAGAACCAAATTTTTAATCTTTAATAAAATAAAATAATGTTTTAAAAAGGGCTTAAAAAATTTTAACATCAGACAACGCCTAAAAAAAAACAAAATGCCTAAAAAGACTTCAGCATTCGTTTTCCAAGTAGAAATATCAAAAAAAAGTCATCGCAAGTCTGTCTACTTATATTAGTATACCGGTTTTTCTTCATCTTTCCTTTCTCCTATCCCCTTTCCCCATCATGGAATAATTTTGGGAGAAGAAATAATGTAAGATACATTTTTTAAATTAAAAATTTTAAAAAATTTTTAAATTTTTCCCAAAATTTTTTCACATGTTTTTTCTTTGGGGGGGTTTTTTAGAAAAGCTTTTCGATTCAAGGCAGGTGGATTGGGAATAGTATTTTTTTTTATCCCTTTTTTCCCACAACTAAATTAAAAATGGAATATTTAGTGGTTTTTCTAAAAATGTTTAAAGGGAAAATATAAATCTATTTTCCCAAATCATAAATTCTGAAGTGTTTAAAGTTTCCTCAAAATTGGGATGATGGATAAAGAAATTTTTTGTTGTGCTTGCGAAAGGGTTTTTTGCATTTTTGTATGCCTTTTTAAAAGTCTTTTTAAATTTTTTGATGGGGTTTTTTAAGCGATTCGTAGGTTTAAAGGACTAACAACTAAACTAATTAACACTAACATTTTGTTTGGGAAAAAGGGGTTGATGAACTGTAGGTTTATTAAGAATATGGTTGTTTGGTGAAGTTTCCAATTTTCCCAAACTACAATACCCCCATTGAAATACAGGTTAAAAAAGGTACTCAACACATACAGGCAAATGGGTAAAATTATTTACAAATATTAATCTTTAAAAAAACCCGGAGAAGGGTGTTTTTTTTATTATTATTTTTTTCCCCGTTAAAATTGGGGTAAATTTAAACGCTAATAGGCAAAAAGGAAAATATTAACGATAAAAATACTTCGGGGTCTTAAAGGGGAAAACAAAACACCCGATTTTTCCCTATTTTGGGGAATATGTACTTTTACACATTTTACTCATTTCTTTACACAGAACTACACATTGGGCTCAGGGAACAGATTTTTAACTAGTAATAGAGATACTTTTCTACTGATGGGGTGGTTTTGCCAAAAAGATACATTGTTTTCCCAAAACTTTTAAATTAAAAAGGAACCTCACTACATGTCTTCCAATATTTAAAAAGAGAAAATAATTGCAGTGAAGGGTATTATAAAGAATGATAACCAATGCCTCCACTGTGTGTGTGTTTTTTGTGAAAGGTGCTATGAATATTTTGAGATATTTGAATGAGATTATGAGCATTAAAGGATTAAAATTATTTCGGAAGGTACAGCAGGACCGTATGAAATGAAAACTTTTAATGCAACCAGACATAGAGAAAAAATAGTAGGTGTGTGATGTGTGTGTGTGATGGTGCTATTTAATATGATTCTTAAATCTCTCCTCCTTTTGTACATTTTACACTATTCGTAATACCTAGAGGAATCTAGTTAATAATACGATATCTATTTGTTTAGACAGTTTTTTTACCTTGTAGTAAAATTAATGTTGTAATTTTTTTTGCCTGTCTATATGCTCCTTTTAAAAAGAAAAAAGCTTATAAATTAAAATAATTGTTTAAATCAAAGAAGAAATGTTTATATACATAAACCTAAACATAAATTCAATTTTGTGAATTAATACATTAGGATCCAGTAAAAAAATTTCTACCTGATATTTTAAATATAGACTGAACCCATAATACAAGCGCAATTTATGTTAAATGAAATAAATTTATATATAATATATATATATATTATAAAATCTTACATTATTCATACTCTTAAAATGTATCAGTATTTCCTGTTTTTAAAGGTCTTGTATAATTATAAATTAAATATAAATATATTTCAAAAAATGAATTTTAATAAATTGTATTATATCAATTATCAATCTTAATCCCCTTCATGATTTTTTAAAAATGAGGTTGATTTGCATTGTCAAATGCCTATTTTTTCCAAAATCAAATTGTTTTAAAAAATGTTACATACAAAATTAAAAAAGCAAATTTAAAGTAAAAAAATATTATATGGGGTATGTTTAAATTTAATTCTTCAATTATTTGTGATTTTGGTAATGTTTTTTAGTAAAACAAATTTTTTCCCCTAAAATTTTAAAAAAATCTTTCTATTAACAGTTTTTTATCCAATTTAAGGTTATTTGATCAAAATTTAAAGGTTTTTACTTAAAGGGGGAAAATAGCTTAAATTTTTTTAAAAATTTTAAAACGTTGAATGTTGCACATCTCAGATAGAATTTTAAAATTTATACATAGAAAGTACAGGGATTTGGAGAGGAAGATGCAACAAGTATGCGTATATAGCTGTTTTTCAGACAAATCATTTGAGTTTACTACAGATTTGTCCTCTTTAGATGTCTCTTTTTTGTGCATCCTCAAAATTCCCCGAAAACTGTTTTACAACTGTTGGTTCAGAATGTCAGATAAAATTTCTCGGAAAATAAATTTAGCTTTTTAGGATGTTTGGATTATCAAACTCAATATAGTTTGGGCAATTTATTATGAAACTTATTTTGTTATAGAAAAAAAAAGTAATTTTATGTGCACAAAAGCGCTGGTGTATGATGCTGAAGGAGAAGGATAATCCATACTTTTTATTACACTTTTTTTCAGTAACTGGAATAATAACAATATATTACTTTAAAAATTAAATCATGTTTTTTAACAAATTTTGGATATTTGTAACAATACCTCACTTAATTCCAACTTTGTCCTCATAAATATGTCAAAAAATAGAAAAAATAGCTTCAATTGAAATGCATTGAACACTGGCACACACACACATATTTCTCTCTCTATGATTCCATTAAATTTTCAATTTCCATAAATATATTTCTATCTGTACTTTTTTTAAACAAATTTAATGGCAAAGAAGAACACCAATTTTTATTTGGGAAAAAATTCTTTTTTTTTTACCACACAAATCTCAAATGGGTTTTTCTTTTTTCCATTCAATTAGTATTTTAATTTCTTGTTAACTACCTCTTAAGGAAAACACAATAAACACAATACAAAAAAAAACTTTTCAAAACAAAAGCTCGAAATTAAAAATCATTAATTCATCCATAAATTATTGAACTCAAGATTTTTTATCGAAATAGTAAACACGAGACTATGCCTTTACGGATATATTTCATTATTTATACTCGAAAAAAAAAAACCTTGATTTTACTGACTGTCAAATTTCCCCTTTCCTCTTTTTTCCAAAATTAAATAAAAATAAAAAGGGAGACTTACTCCAATTTATGGGAAGAAATGTCAAATATTTGTTGGGCTCCTCACAGTGTTATTAATCATATTTGTCCCCTGTGTTAATCTAATTAATTTTATTTGCTTTAATTAAAGAATATCATTTTTATTTTATTTATTACCAATAGTTTAAAAGTGTTGTTGGATAAATTATTGTTCATGAAATTGTTTCCTCGTTTTCTGTAGTACAACTATTTTTTTGTGTATGGTATTTTAGTTAGTTATGCTTATATTAAATGAAAAGTTTCTAAGAGAGAAATAATTTCATCATAGACATTTTTAATACAATGAATCTGAATTACCTCCAATAACAATAAGTGCTTTAGTTTAGTATTTATATATAAACATAGTTATATTTAATCATTTAATCACACACTGTATTTAATGGAATCAACTTCCTTAGTTCTAGTTATCTATTCCTCGGTTTTTTTGTTTTGTTTAAATATATCCTTAGTTCTGTCTAAAAAATTTTCGTTTCCCCCTTTCCACACAAATTAATAGTAGCGAAAGCTATGCTATAATTTTGCTTAAGCCGACTTCAAGCATCAAGACCTGATTTTACTGAATTGAATATTGGTTAAGTATAGGGGCTGATGCACTTTCAATCTATCTGGCTCACAGTTCTCACGTTGGTGAAGTGTGAAAGCTACGATAATGGACAGCGAAATTAAATGTCACTTTTGTCACTTGATCGTGGATCAAATTATGAGGTATACACAGACATGTACTGATTCAGATAAAAGGGATCGATACTTTCTCCTTTTTTTTAAATGTTAAACATAAACCGCTTAAATCTGAGTATTGCTAACTACTCTTTTTGAAATTATAATATTTGATGCATTTTTATTGTAAAATAAAACATTTTTTAAGGTAATTATAAAGCAAAAACGTATTATGTTTAGAATCTTAGAATTCAAGATATTTATAAAGGTATGTTTGGACTTATTACAAATCGATAATTAAAGGAACCCTAAATTTTAATTTGAAACTACGTGCTACTCACGTATGTACAAGTGGAATTTATTCTTCCCCTGAAGAATAAATTACTCTAGTTCATGCTGTAGTAAAGTACATTTTTTTGCATAGTAAGTGAAGTTATTGATAAAAATATTCAGTAAAATTCAAACATAAATTAATTTGTAGTAGCTGCATTTGTTTTGCAGTTCAATTGCTTAAGAAAAATTTGTTAAAAAACATCTGAAATTATTAAAAGTTTACTACAAAAGAAAGTCCAATATAGATGAATTTTTCTGATACTCTAAAGCAGGGATGTCAAACAGGCGGCACACCTCAGAATGCTTTTTTAAAAAATTTAAATTTTAGGCGATTGCAGTTTTTTTTATTTTTTTTTATTTTGAAATTTGTTTGAGCTAAGACTGATATATAAATTTACAATATATTTACCTGTTACCTATTCTTGTTTTAAAAGAAATCCTTCTTCATTATAGAAATGGTCTTTATATAAATTTAAAATAAGTTTTATAAATTTCATTAAACGTTTTCATTTAATTTTACTAAACTTATTTTTATTATATTCTGAAATACACTGTGCATATTCTGAACTATGGAACCCTGATTCTACACGAGTGCAACTTATGTTTCTCTTCCACCTTCTGTGTTTGCAGTGTCCAATCAACAAGAGCCAGTCAGAGGTGTTCTTCAAAGTTTAAAGAAAAATATCCAAGACGGTTAAAATAATTAACGGTATAAAATTAAAATAAGTATATCCTTAATCGTTTGCGAATGAAAGCACAATCAAATTTCGATAATGAGTTAAGAAAGATCAATTTAAAAGGAATGTCTTTGAAGAAAATGGCAACCATGATATTTTTTGTGTTCAAAATAAGATTAAAACATACTTGATATTTAAAAACTCTATTTCAGTTGCTGAGGTATATAATCTTAAAAGTCATGATGACATAAATCAGGAAGCAAACCTTGACCAATACTTACAGCTTAAGTTGTTGTTGCTAATGCCACCTGTCTGACAAAGTTGGATCGAGGCCCAAGAAATTCCTCGTTGAAAGGGGCTAGATGTACGCCTGTCGTTGGCCTTAGCCTTGAGCACCATACAGGTGACAGTACGATTTAGCACGGCGAAATTCCCGAAGGGAGAGAATGAATGATGCCCGAGCATGTGAGACAAGTTGGACTTGTTTACGATAGATGGCCGATCTTCACCGGTACAATATAGGCATGAAACTAGAGGGGAGGGTATATTCTCGAGCTCCCTGCACTTGTGGTTTTGGTTGCGACCACTCACAAGACTTTCGAAGCCACTGATTTAACGAGCACGTACTCCGTGTGTAAAAGGAGGGTATTTTTGTGGTGTCATCGGGCATTAAGCCCAGGCCTTCCTGTCTGGAGTCCGACGCTTCAACTACTTCAACCCACGGCCCACAGCTTAAGTATTATGTCTAGTCGAAATATTGTTGGTAGAGCTAATGAAATAGCCGAGAATTTGAGAAATCAGCATATAAATCTGTAATATCAGCATTTCAAGCCTACTTTATTACAATATTGATGAAAGTACATATATTCGAAAATTCGTTCAGCTAGTCGTTTTTTTTCATGGATACGATGTTAATTTAAAAATAAGTGAAGAACTTTTGGAAATCCTTCATATTTAAAATACAAATTCTGGAGCTAATATTTTAAATGTATTTATAAATGTTTTGAACAAAACAATCATAAGTTATTATTGGAAAAGTTTGCACCTACAATGACCTGTATTACTAAAGGAGTTGTTACAAGATTAAAATAAACATACAAACACCATGGCAATAATAATTTTGATAGCATTTTCTTTGTATTATTAACCAGCAGGTACTGTGTTTCAAATTTTTAAATGTAGGACATGTTTTAAAAGTAGTCACCAAAATTGTAAATTATATTCTAAAACGCATAGATTTAATTCTCGTCAATTTCCTTCATTTCTGGAAGATATAGAAATAGAATACAACAATTTACCATATAGACCGGAAGTCCTATGTCTTTCAATTCATAAAGTGTTAAAACGGTTCTTAAAATTGCTGGACAAAAATATAATTTTCTTGGAAACAAAAATTATGAAAGGGATGAATTAAAAGATAGACAAAAAATGGATACAAGATCTCGCTTCATCAGTGAATATTACAAGTCATCTTAATCAACATAATTTTAAGCTTTAAGGCAAAAATCTGTTGTTACAATTCTATCGGGTAACATTAAAAATTATTACTTTGGGGAAAATATACAAAAAAAGAAAACTTGTCTCACTCTGAAAGTTGTCAATATATGTTGAAAATAAAATTTAGTGAATACACTCATAAAATTAAATTGTTTGAAACGGAATTATTAATTCTAATTTTAAAACCTGTGAGCTATATTTTCGCACTTTTACTTCATCTCTGTCCATGGATATTGAAATTGTTGATGAAATCTTAGAAATAAATTAATTTAAGTCCAATGTGATTCTTTGTTGAAGCAAAATTCTATAGCAGTAGGAATTCTAGATTTATATGCATATTTATATCAGTAGATCTGTTTCCTAAAATTTATCATTTGTTATGCGAATAAAAGCTATGCTTGAAAGTACTCATTTATATGGTCAATTATTTTCTTTAATGAAAAATAGCAAAAATTCAGAGAGATTAAGATTAACCCCAATCACTACTTAATGTCAATTTTAAAAATTGTATCAGCACAGTATTTTTAATCAAATCTTGATGACTTGCTTTGTGAAAAAAACGATGCCAAATATTTTTTTAAAAAATAATGTTAAATTGATTTTTTTAAATTGTTTTTTTATTAAAAAAAATATAAAATATGTAGAGTTGAAGTTTAAAAAATAACATGAAATATAAGACGACTTCGTATGTTTATAATAAAAAAAAGACATTCAACTTTACATCGAGTCTAATAAATGCATAATACATTATAAAAATCGTATGTTATTGATTTTTTGAAAATTATAAACATGCGGCCTTCAACTTTCAATGAAATAGACCATATGGCCCTTAATATTATACGAGTTTGATACCCCTGCTCTAAAGAAACGTTCAACATTTATTTGGCAATAATTGCTGTTTATTACATATAATGATTTTTTTTTCAAACCTTTTCAAATGCATTTCTACGTTACTGAAAAACAATACTGAGATAAATCTGTTTTTATTTTAAAAAATGGAAAAAAAAATTCAATTTTGTAGGACACATATAAATTTCGTAGGCCACATCTTTAGGCAATAAATAAGTCTTCTAAAAAGTTTACTTTCTCTAGGAAATGAAAAACATGTAAAAATACCACGTTTCCCAATTACATTTGAAACAAAAATATAATTATTTCCTAATTTTACAGTGGTTTATTGTATTAAAATCAGTCAATACTTACATGTGATTAATCAAAATTTATTTTTTTTCTGTAACAACTTTATCTAATTAGAATTTTCATTAATGACATACACTCAATCATCTTTCAGATAAAAAATAATGACTTTAATTACATTAACTATCATTAAAATTATGTCATGGAAGCTAGACCTGTTAATAGGATCTATTTTCTCTTTAATGTTGGTGTGAACGAGAAATAGGAACCATTTTTTTAATTAAAATTATTACTCTACTACAGCATTTAAGACAAACAAGAAAATTCTTGTCTATGAGATACAAAATCAAAAACCATTTATCTAAAGAAGGCTCTTCCCTCATATGAGATCATTAATTACTTTGTTTTAATTTCATGTGAAACATATCCAAATTGTTTTCTTTAAAACTGTACTTTATCACTGAAAATTATATTCTTATATTTATATCATTATAAAATAAATATAATGTAATTTTTAAGATACACCGACCAATCGAAAAGTTTAAAAAATTTGGGTAACTCTATTTTTGCGTTTCAACTCAATCGAAATTTGAGCATTTTTCGTAAATAGTGCTTTTCCTATTTCCCATCTTTGTAATTAACATATTTTTAATTTTATCCGAATGGTTTAAAAATACCTTTTTAAATTAAAAAATCTGTTTTTTTTAAAAATTAAATTTTTGGGGAACCTTTTAATAAGATTTCAAAAAAACTATCATAATTCTGAGTCAGTTAAAAAAAAGTTATACCCTTTTTTTTTGAGGTAGTAACCCCAAAATCAAAAACCCGGGAAAGGTGTAAATTTTTTTGGGATGATTTTATCCGAAAAAATGAGATTTTATTCATTTAAAATTTTTTTAACGAATTTTTTTTATGTTTAGTAAACTTTTTTTCCCCATTTTATAAATGTTTTAATAGATATTTTTTGTTTAAATGGAACATTTAAACGGTTGCAATGTTTTTTGATTTAATTGGGGTTGTTTTATTTTTTTATCTTTTGTGATAAAAAGCTAGATCTTATAACTTTTTTATTGGGCCAGGGAAGAGTTATAGTTTTTTTTAAAAAAATTAAAGGGGTTTGTCATCCCAAAAAAAAGTTTAAACCCCCCGTGACCCACTCGCGGGGTGTTCTGTAAAAGCAACAAAAAAAACCCTAAGATTTAAGGAGAATGCGCAGAACCCCGTTTTTTTCTGTGGCGCCTTTTTTGGTCATTAAACCCTTTTCAGGTCTGAGGGCAATATATCCCCGCTATGACGATTGGAATGAAAAGCCCTTCAAATTTTTCCTGGGGTGGAGGCACCCCGGGGGGATTGATTTTACTTTTTTCTGTTTAAAAGCACCCCAAAAAAAATGTCGTTTTCTTTTTCCATTTATATATTTTTTTTTAAAAAAATTTAATATTTTCCCTTTTTTATTTTTTTTTTCAATAATTGTAGCATAAAATAATATAATTCTATAAAATAATTGAAAAAATATAATTTTTTTTTTTTTTAAATTTTAAAAATTTTAGAAATTATGACAAAATCTCCAGGGGAAAAAAAACGGACTTCGCCCAAATTAGATACTGTATAAAAGATTGTCAAGATGAACTAAGTGAATTGATGATTGGTGTAATTTCAGAAGCAAAAATAAAAGATGAAATTTTAAATTGTGTTTTTTAAATAATATAGGGGGTTTTTGATATCACTGATGGAATGTACGTTTTAAAAATTTAAATGCGGATATGTTAAACTATTGGCCTTTTGGGAATGTTTTATCATTTTAAAATCCCGAAAAAATGCTTCCATTGTCTATCATTCGGGTTCTTCCAAATAAAAAGGGGCTTTTGAAGATTATTAGGGGGAGATTGGGAATGGATCTTGTGCGGCCAGTGGGAAAAGATATAAAAACTCCCAAACCTTAAAAAAAACCTTAAAATAAGTTTTTTTACAAAGAAGATTTTAAAAAAGAGTATCAATCCCCCAAAAAAGGGAGCGTTGCATTGTTTGCCCACGGGTAAAACAAAAAAAAATGACTTGTTTTTGCTTCAAAAAAAAATACCCTTAATACACCCCTGCTTTTAAATGTTTTGAAAAGGGTAAAATATTTTTTTTTCTACTTTTTACAATCCTTATCATTAATTAAAAGATTTTTTACGGGAAAATATACTTTTTAAATTTGTGGTTTATAAAAAATAAAATTGTGAATTTTAAAAAAATTGAAAAGTTTGTGGTTTAGTTTAAATTAATCTATTTCTCATTTGTATGAAAAATAAATTAAAAATTTTATTTGTATAATACAAAAAACTATAATACAAAAACATTTTGCATCAAAAAATATATATCAAAAATTTTTAAAAAAAAATTTTTCAAAAATTTAAAAAATACATGTTTTTAAAAGTTTGGGGGGTTTCTACACCCCCCAGGGTGACGGTAGAAAAAAGGCGCGAGGCCGCGGGTTTTAAAGAGTCCCAAAAAGAAAAGATTTTTCCCGAAAAGTATTTATTGGAGAAACGTCGATAGAAATATTAACGGATCTTCCCAAAATTTAGTTTTTTATTAAAAAGACTTATAAGGAACTTTGTGATCAAAATCTACTAAAGAAAATGTCTTCATGGGGAAAATTTAAAACTGCAATGAAAGTCTTAAAACGTCGTGTGGGTAAAATCCCCAAAGACAACTTTTTTTAAACCCAAAAGCTCCGTTTTTAAAGGGAAATTTTATCCCAAAAAATACTTTTTAATTCCCGGGGTTTTCTGGTCTAACCTTCCCTTTAAAATTCGGAATAAAAATGTTCAGAAATGAAAAAGGGTATTTTTTGGTTTTTCCCCTCAAAACGGGGGAAATTTTGGGTTTCCCAGGGATTTTTTAAAAGATAAGAAACGTCTCGTAGAAAAAATAAATCTCTTCAAAAACTGTAAAAGTTCAAAGTTTTGAGGTCCAAGGGAAAGGGACAACACACAAAACTGGGTTTTTTAAAACTTCCCAAATCATTAAAAGTTTTTTCAAATTAAACCCCTTTTTTTTAACATTTTGTGGAAATTTTTTTGGAAAAAAAAATTTGTTAACGTTAAGAGTGATATTTTTAATTTTTTGGAGAAATATTCCTTTGAAATTTTAAAATCTGTTCTTTGTATTATAATGAATGCTTTCTTTAAAAGCTAAGGGGGTTTAATTAAGGTATTTTTTTTCTGTAATTTTATTTAAAAAAAAATTTGAAAAAAATTTTGGTTTTTTTTATCTCCCAACACCCCTATTTTAAAAAACAGTTCCAAATTTTAGGTTTTTTATTTTAAAAACATGGTTGTTAAGGGTTGGAATTGTATTCCTGCAAACATTTTATTCATTTTTGTGGAATATATATTTTTTTTTTAGAGTTTTTTTGCAAAAGAGCAATTGTTTGTAATATTTTGGGGAGAAATTTTTCAATATTTTGAAAAAAAACATTTTAAAAAAAATTTTTCTTTTTCTGTATTTTCATTGTTTTGCAGCATACTTAATTAAAAAAAACAATGAAATGATTCTTTTGTTATATTTAAAAAGTGTTCCGGACCCACCGGGTAACTTATAAATTTCAACTTAAAACAAAAAAACCCCCTTGTTTTTATTACTGCCACATTTTTGGGCGTAAGTTCTAAAGTTTGTTTATATATATATAGATATATTTCTATGCAAAAAAAGAAGTGGGACAAAATTTTCATTTAGAGCAAAGCTTGAAATCTTTTTATGTGAAAAATTTAAAATTTTTGTTCCCCGTTTTCTTTTTAAAAACTTTCGAAATATTTGGGGTTGCATCTAAAAAAATATTGCGTATTGCTTTTGGTGATGCAAATATTAACGATATACATTTGTAATATAATTAAAAATTTCCCCCTTTCAGTGTTTTTTTCATTTACAAGACTGGTAATACATTTTAAAGGGAGATTTCTGCAAAAATCTTTTTTTTAAAAAATTTCATATTAGTGATTTTGAATATATATTTGATTTTTTAATTGCAATACTAATTTTAAAAAAATTTTTGCTTTTCGTGGATTTTAGGGGTTGTACTTGCATGTTTTATTTTAATAGGGAAAATACACAAACTTTGAAAATTTTGGGAAATTTGTTTTTAAAATTTATCTTTTTTTTTCGGAAAAATATAAATGTGTTTCCCCTTTTTTCTCCCTTTTAAAAATATTTTTGTCATTTTTTTTCGTTGAATTTTGTTTTTTCCCCCTTTATATACCAAAAATTTTTTAAATTTTTTTTATGCTATTTTTAAAAAGAATATCTGGAAAAAATTTGTTTTAAAAATTTTACTAGGGAATTTAAAAAAAACATTTTATCAAAACGTTTTTCGATTTTTTGTTTTATTAAATTTGGGGTTTGGGGTAAAAATCTTTCCCGGGGGGACTTGTTCCTTTTAACGTTAAATTTTTTGGGAATGATTTAATTTAGTTTTTAAAAGTCAGCTTGTCATTTCGGGGGAAGATTAATATAAAATAAAAAAATTAACCGCCCAAATTTCATAAAAAATTATTTGGGGAAAAAATAAAAAAAATCTAAATCAAATGGGAATTTTTTGACGGCACGACTTTAATTAGAACAGCAAAAAAGATTTATAATATTAAAGTAAAATTGTGTTACCCGTATTAAAACAAGAACTTAAAAATGAATAAATAAAAAAAAAATGCTTGTTGACAAGAGTATGATGTAATCGGGGAAGTCCCCTTTAGATTTTTTGATTAGTACATTGGAAATTGAAATAATAAAACCATAAAAACTCCCTTTATTTTTGAATATTTAATTTATTATGTATATAAGTTTATTTTCTTATCTTAATATGAAAGTAAGAAATAAATTTAATGTTAAAAAAAAAATCATTTAATTGTGGCATGTTCCCCATATATATGGGAAAGAGGGCACCAGTTATGGGGTGAGATGCAACAACACCACAGTAAATAAACATTAAAACAAACATTACAAAATTAAATTTGAGGTAAATATAACTATAGAAAAACAAAAATTAAATTCTTTCATAATTAGTTTGCGAAAAATAATAACAGTATAGAGGAGGAGAAAGGAAGAGGTTTAATTTCACTCAGGGCAAATAAATATCATTGCAATCTTCGTGCAAGCATTTTTTTCATTTGATGCACTAAATACTCTCACACTTGGGAACTTTTTTTGCATAAAAGAAACCTATATACACACAGCACAAAAATCATCACTATTATCCTCATCAAAACTGTCACCACTGGTATCTAGAGGAATTTATTCACTTCTCAATGGCAAGCTGACACGCCTTTTTTTCTTCAGTATTTTCGAAGGTTTCTTTGTTATTAAATAATTATTATTATTTCAGTTTATACTGTTAAAATTTTAATATTAAATTTATTATTAAATTTTTATAAATTTTTTTAATTATTAATTTCAATTGTTTTTTATTAATTTAAATTATTAACGTTTAGTTATTAATTTATTTAAATGTTTAATTATTATTTAATTACTAAGTTTAGTTTTTAAATTTAATATTAATGTTTTAATTATTAATTTCATATTTTTTAAATATTTTTTTTTCAAATTAACGTTTAGTTATTAATTTATTTTAATTTGAAATTAAAAATTTTTTAATTAATTTTAATTATTAATGTTTAATTATTAACTCAGTTTTAATTTTTAATTATTAATTTTTGTTAATTTCAATTATTAATTTTTGTTTTTAAATATTAATTTAATGAAATTTTTAATTTTAATTTTAAATTTAAATTTTTTAATTATTTTGGTTTTAAATTATAATTTTTTTTTATTTAAACTGTATTTAATTTTTTAAACTAATAATTTTTTTAAGTTTATTTATATTTTATAGATAATTATACAGAACTAAAAAATTTTAAAAAAAACAAATTTTAAAGTTTTTTTCATTTATTTACCATGTGGTGTCTTCCTCCAAGTAAAGGGGAAAGATGCCCCACAAGCATTTTTTTTTGCTACAGTTTATTCAGCTTCTACGTGATGCTGTGTATCAAATGTGTCACTTATTTGTAATATTTTATTTAGAGGGCACATACCTTTTAAAAAATCAAAAATGGTTTAAAAAATGAGGTTTTAAAGCTCTTAAATTTTTTTTTATTGTTTTTTGGGAAAGAAAATTTTGGAGGTAGCAAATGGATATTACTTACTTAAAAAAAATCGAAAAACAATTTTATGGATAAATTTTTAATAATAATTACAAAAAAAAAACTGGTTTTCTTTTTCCGGAAAAATTACGCGTAATTTTTATAAAAAAAATTTCCAATATTTTTTTATAAACTTTTTGTAGGTTGAAATTGTGTTATCTTTAAAAAGACAAACGAAACACTGATTTTCAATAAAAAATTTAAATTGGTTTGTTATTTTAAGTAAGATATGGTCAGAATCTCCAGTAAAAATTTTTTTATTTTTCCCTGGAACGGTTTTTAAAAAATCAGGTAAAGGGAAAAAAATGACGTTCTAAGAAAAAATTTAAACAAAACATAAAATTTTCCCGTTTTATATATATATTATTCAGGTTACTCAAACAACCAAATTTTAAATTGAAAACAATGTGAAGTTTTTTTTATCAATAAACCCAATTTTTTAAAATTTTTATAACAAAACATATATTTTACCAATGCATTTTCAACATCGAAACGATATCAAAAAATACAAAATAATCAAAATACAACAAAAATGATTCATTTTTTCAAAATAAAGTTAAAAAAAATATTACAAAAAAAAATTAATATCTTAATTAACAAATTACTATAAATATTAAAAATTTATACGAACAGTGTATTACTATGATTCTAAAAAGTTAAAAATTTGCCACATACATGTTTCTTTTTAGTTAATTTTTTTCAAGTAGCTTT